>PQWD01001480.1:0-35665 GCA_019425675.1 Leucinodes orbonalis | reverse complement strand
AAAGTAGAATACGAATTAATTAAATGATATGTAAACCATTCTACAAGATTGAAATTAATTCAATATTTAAAAATACCTAAATATATGGCCACAGCATGCCAAGACAATTTTGTCAAGGCGCTATTTTGCAGTGGAACAAAAGGAAAAAATATACAAAAACGACACAATCAACTAACGATTCGTCTATAAACGCTTGCGAGCTTAACTAAACTCGTGTATACTTTCCCTGGAGCAGCTTCCGCTTACCGAACAAGTATGAATAAACAAAAGTATTCCCATCAAATGTGCTCATAACTCTAATTGGCCGTTAGATATTGTGTACTCCATGGCACGCCCGCTCGATACGCTCAAAATAAATTTCTCGGCTCACTTTAAGTTTTCCCATCACGTCGCGCTGTCAAATTCTCATACGTTTTGATCGCGTTATTACGTGCGTCGTGCAAAACAAATGAGACGTCCTGTCGGGGATGTCTGTCAACTGGATGTGGTTTACGCGATGGTAGTGTATGAACGTGTGGGTACTTTGATTTCTCCTATTTCTGCCGTTATATCATTTGTAGTTTTTGTGAGATGAGCGTCGGTGGCTCATTGATGTGGACTTGCATTCTGGTCTGAGGACACAGGTTCAAATCCCGCTACGTACCAATGTGTTTTCGAATTTCCTAAATTGTATTGTACATTATCCAACCTCTACGGTGAAGGAAAACATCGTGAGGAACCTGTGCCGCCTGTAAGAGATTCATAGGTTGTGCCTTTGTGCGTAAAGTTGGCCAATCCGCACTGGGCCCGCGTGGACGACTAAGGCCTATACACCCCTTGCGGGATTGAAAACCTCAATTAAAGCTTTAGGAGCCATAACGTCCTAAGCGAGAGAAAAATCTTCTTTGGCAACTTCCTCGGCTCGGTTTAGTATGTATTTGACATTACATCACATCGGTGGTTTTTATCGGGTTAAAGTGAGCCCGTATCAGCTCTTACTATATTCTTTCTGTATTCAGAAAAATGCCTGTACAGATCTTGCTTCCATATCTGCACAAATTATTCCTTCAATGATTGTCCTTAAGGTTTTTTTTTATGGAATTCCCACATATTTTTACTGTGGCCCTCTAATAGTAGCAACACCGAAAATATGACGAACTGAGCTTTGAATCCTTATGATGTCCGTACTAGTAACCACATTGCTCATCAAAGAAGACGTTTAGAATCAAAAGGCCTTTCTAGTTGTGTGTCAAAATTATTTTGGTATTAATAATCTTTTCTTTGCCCAAAAATTAAATAAAATAAAGAAAGGATAGATAAATGGAACCCTCCTTTATATAACAGAAAATATTTTAAAAAGATTAAATCAAGCATCTGAAGGTAAAAATATTCCAGTTCGCAAAGAGCTTTAATTTCCCGGAGTATCCATGCCAACCATTTGCTTATTTGATACTGAGATACACTCATTTATAAAATAAGATAAATTTAAACAATTCAACAATCTGAAAATCAAACTGTTAAGTATTCCGGGAGTATTTAGTAAGACAGATAAAATGTGTTAATACTTCTAAGTCAACAATGAAATTGAGCGGCAAATTTTAGAAATCAAATTATGGCCTTGATATAGAAATGGTTTATTGTACTCGTAATGAACTGAAATTGTTTGGTCTCCAAGTTTGTCCGCCTCTTGATTCAATTCATGATAACATCAAAGCCAAAAATAATCATCATTGGATGGTTGTTTAAGTTTAAGGATTAATCGTTTGATCGGCTTAGGATGCATGAAACTTATTTTGGGTTATAATTTTTCGTATTGGTTTGTTCATCTTTGCTCTTGAAACATTTAAAATTATAAGAATAAATTGGGCGAGCATACTCCTGCAAACAACAATAAGCTTCTTAACACTTTTCAAGATACAAAACGCCTCAGTACGTCTTATTCTATTATATTTGTTTTATATATATTTTAAATAATTGTATGACCTAAAAAATATTCATCATCATCATTGCATTTCTTTTCTCGTCCACTAGAAAAACAACCTGGAACAAAAGCGGAATTCTAATGGCGAATATATCGCTTTATTTAAACTGAAATAAATCTGAGGTTTAGACCATATTTTGCAGTTTTTGCAATAGAGTATCCAGAATAACTAAATCCTTGAAGGCAGGTGAGTGCGTAAGCTCCGCTCACGTAGAAGTGACTGCCTCGCTCTGAATCGTAAGCGGTGGGCCATATCATACTTGGATATGAAATATTTTCATTCACAAACTAGTCCCGCGATATTGCCAGAGAATGATAGAAGCTATTTGCTACAGAATATTAGAGAGGTTATCATTGATGGATCTTTAAAATGATTGTTATTTTAATGTTACTAATTCGTAACGATTTAGCTTTAATGCTTAAAGAGGAAAGAAATAATGAAATGTTTATTCTGTAACAGTATACAATTTACAAAGAGGTTGTTAGGGTCAACTGACGAAGTGCTATTCATTCAATAGCTTTCATTTAAAGTACTTTGAATCCTCTCGTATTTTTTTCTTATTATCATCAGCTCATTAAACGTCCCCACCGAGGGGCATGAGCCTACCTGTATTGGGTATATAAGCCTTAGTCGTCCACGCGAGCCCAGTGCGGCCAACTTCACGCACAACCTTTAAATCTGTTCGCAGGCATGCGGAGGTTTCCTCACAATGTTTTACTCCACCGTAAGAGCGTAGGATATACGTTGATATAATTTCGGAAACACATTGGTACGTGGCGGGGTTTGAACCTGACCTTTAGATGGGAAGGCACAGTCCAAACAATTTTCTTATTCTAAGAGTAATTTGCGGTTTATCTCTTACCTTGGAATGATGATGAGAATAAAATTGATTATTGATCTGCTTTTGTTATATTTAGTGAACTTACTAGACAGATATAATGACTTTGTTCAGCCGTGGATTTATTTTCTTTGAACTTGTAAATAATAATAAATATCCACAAACTCAAATCCTATACTTTACCACAAAATTAACACATTTTTATATACGAGTACTTGGTCGCAAACAAGTTACGAGCCGCCCACTGACAATATATAAAATTTAATCAACCTATTTAAAATATATCTATTAACGTGTATCTTTAAGAACCCCATAAAAGTACTTGTAAATAACGGATATTCATTTTTGAGCTTCAGTTTATTTCTACTTACATCGGTTTGTACAAGGATTGTAATCGGTACCTTTAACTGCCTTATTAATATTACACTACACAGCAGTAATCAGTTCGAAAAAAAAAAGGTCGTAATGATGATAATAATAATTTGATAAATCCATGACAAAAGAAATAAAACTCATGAAAACAAGTTTGGTCACATAATTATATATTTTTTTTTATTATGTTGTATATCGTTATAAATGTACAGGACGGTCAGGACGCTTTCCCCAATGGTAAGTGATACGCCTAACCATAACAGAGCGGCACTGAAGGAGCACAAATGCTTTTAAAATCGAAAACTGATAGAACCCACAACTGATAGACAGTTGCCCTCCATCAATGCCGCACTGCGCCTGACACTAGAGACAACATAGGTCTCTTATACCCGGTAATTTCACTAGCTACAGTGCCCTAATCCCGAAACACAAAAGTGCATAACACTTCTGTTTAAGGGACGATATCTGCCACTGCGGTAGTACCTAGACAACTCAGTATCGAGTCTACCATATTGTAAATTTTAAATAAATAGTGAATTTTAAATGAATACAATTTTGGTTTTAAAACGTAAGTATAATATATTTTCACCTTCACCAATATGATTTCCAAAATAACCTAAATATTTGTATAAACGATCGGCTATTTCGATTATAAAAGCATTTGTGCTGACATGAAATTAATTAACTTTAACAATAACCGTCAGCAACTGATGGCTTAAAAGTAATTATATTGAAATGAGTTATCAATAAACAAGATCAAATTTCTCTCTCAACCTATTTGTTCTCTGAAAAAATTTAAGGCACGTTTGTTAAAAAGATAATTACATAAAAAATAAATATTACCATAAACACTGTTTAAGTGTATTTTGAACCATATTAACTTTGCAAAACATTTTATCATCATCATCAGCTCATTTAATTATTCCCACCGAGGGACACAAGCCCACCCGTATAGAGTGCATATGCCTTAGTTGTCCAGGTGGACCCAGTGCACAAAATTCCAATTTATTAAAAGCATATTCGAAAAACATGTTTCCACTGAAACGAACCTAATTAACTTAGTTGAATTAAAAAACGTTCAACTATATTTGACCAATTCTGTTAGTAACAACAAACACTTATTGCTATCAAATGGTAATGGACTATATTTTTCTGACATAAAAAAATCATTTCCCTAAAGAAGGCCACGTGTAAGGTAGGCTGCGTGGGTTGGTAAGTAGGCACCCATCTACAATTGATAATAAATACAATCGACAATAAATTGGATTTGGTTAATTGGTGTTTTCATATTGTGTTTATATTCAATGTTTGCAAGTATTACGTAACGTAAGTTACAGAAGTGATGGCCGTTGGAGTAGACGAGTTCTAGAGTGGAGACCGCGTCTTGGCAAGCGTAGCGTAGGACGCCCTCGCCCAGTGGACCGACGACTATGAAAGGTCGCTAGTGGAGACTGGATGAGAAAAGCGGAGGTCTGGTTTTACTAACTAATCTCAGTTTTATCACTTGTAACGTGTATTTTAATAAAGTTGTATATTTTTGGGTACATAAAAGTTAATGTAATTAAACAGCCCTTAAGGTTCCAATTTATCGACCGATAGACCGACCAATATCCGACATATTGATCGATCGATCTAGCTATCGCAAGTCACACTAATCAAGCATAATGTCAAAACTTAATAGTATCCATTGAACGATAAATTCTGCCTAAGTCACCATCATTAAGTTATCATCTGCTAACGTGGCTTCGATTCCGCTAAGCCTACACGAAATACATTACGCCCGATGTATTTATGCATCAACAATTTCGCTGCAAATTCACAAAACAATGCACATCGCGCATAGAAACGCGCCGGGATTTGAATAGAAATCACATAGCGTAGTGCATTGACAGCACTATTATTTGGCAGCTTTGTCTACTTTGAATGAATGAGGAAATAAAGGGGCTAACGGGTGTTCGCGTAGTGATATATATTAAAACAAAATAATAAAACTATCCCCGTGGTCTAGTGGGTACAGCGTTCCGGAAGTCGTGGTTTCGAATCCCGTGGGGTATCATCACTTTGTGCGATTTTTCGTTTGGTTAGCATGTTGCGGGCTGAATCACCTGATTGTCCGAAAATAATGATGATTCAAGATGAAAAAGGATGACTCAAGATGAAAAAGAAAGGGGTATGTCACCTGTTGTCTCGGGTGACGGGCGCAGTGTGGCGTTGATGGAGAATAATAACTGTCTATCAGTTGTTGGTCTCCTTCAATGCCTCTTTGTCTTGGTCAGGCGTATCACTTACCATCAGATGAGCGTCCTGAACGTACTGTTCACTTCGTAATTTAAAAATAATATTGAAAAGAAAGCCGTTAGTCCAACAGGCTACGTCTAACTAGGTCGTAATTTCTGTACAAGTTATTTACTTTGCATTAAATATTCAAATAAAATAGTGTGCGTACTTTGTGTAATCAGATGTGTAGATATTCAGAATTTCAATTTATGGTGTACTTCGAAACGGTTTGTAGTTAAGAGCCATCTGGGCTCGCCGCTTGATCGGTGTAGCTGTGAAACTCCTCCTGATACTTACATTTGAAATGCGTAAGTGCCTTCCTAGAGACTTGCACAAATGATTTTGGAACTTGACTTTATGATATTTGTATTGTATTTTCTTGCGCTAACAAAATAGTCATTTTACAGTTTTCAAAATGAACATTAATTTAATGTGATAATGCGACGAATATTTCACACATACACTTCGATGAGTCTTTCATTTGCCATCTAGGGATTCTGGAAACCGCACGAAGATGTATAGTTTGAGCAAGACAGTAGGTGTTTCATTGTGTTGGCTAGGATCACAATAATCACACAAACATAAATTGACAGTATGTAATATACTTTTCAAACACACGCAAATATCATCATCAGCTCATTAAACGTCCCCACCGAAGGGCACGGACCTACCCGTATAGGGTGTTATAGGCCTTAGTCGTCCACGCGGGCCCAGTGCGGGTTTGACGACTTCACGCACAACCTTTGAATCTCTCCACAGGCATGCGCCGGTTTCCTCACGATGTTTTCCTTCACCGCAAGAGCGCCGGATAACGTACATATATTTTCGAAAATTCGAAAACACATTGGTAGGTGGCGGGATCTGAACCTCAGCCCTCCCGGTAGGAAGGCAACAGTCCACACCATTAAGCCACCGACGCTCTCTACGCAAATATATGAAATAAAAACAATATATTTAAAGTTGTGACCGATTAGTTAGTCTTACGCACGCTTAACAGATTCATCTTTGCCCTTCTATTGTCAGCGATATTCTGCAGCTATTAATCAAGTGGAACAGTAATAAAGAAGAAACTTAACCTAACCACGATAAGCAGCTAAGTGCACTAGATAGGCCCTCACAGCCCGCCTTATCAATCCATCTAATTGAGAATCTCCACTCACTTTGGTAGGGTACTCCGTACATTAAGCCAGTGAAATAGGTCAGTGAAGGCATGAAAAACTTGTATTTCCAACAACTTACTCCGCCTATCGATCAGCGGAATTGCTCTGCTTCCATCGATTAGGAATTTCAAATTTAAAGGATACCTAAATGTTATATTTTTAATTTGAGAAAAAAATATTTCTGTATGGTTTGAATTGTTCCGTATCATACTGTATTTTAAAAGATTGTTGCTTTATTTCATCATCATCAGCTCATTAAACGTCCCCACCGAGGGACACGAGCTTACCCGTATAGGGTGATTAGGCCTTAGTCGTCCACGCGGGCCCAGTGCGGATTGGACGACTTCACACACCACCTTCGAATCTCTTCGCAGGCGTGCATGAAGGTTTCCTCACGATGTTTTCCTTCACCGTAAGAGCGTCGGAGCGTCGGTTGCTTTATTTACTTTGAGGAAACAAATGAGAATGCATTTTCTGGAAAAGTGCGTTACATTTTACGTCACTTCATACATTGAATAATCTATTTTCAAGACTAAGTCCACCGTAATAAAAAAATACTTCTTGAAGTCGTATATATTCATAAAAATTGTTCATCTAAGTTTGTTTTTTTTTTGCTTTCGTATTATACTTTAACCACACAACAGATGCCAGCGTTTAACGAACAAACGTCCATCGGGTGGATAATTTAACCAGATTGCTGTATTGGGTTCCAATCTTACTAAATAAAAATACTGTATCAGATTTTGTATAAAAATCTATGTAAAATGATTGTTACCTGTATTCTATGCCTTATGCCTAACACGCTTATTTTAGCTTCACTGATAACTATGTAAGAAAATCTTGGAATCTTATTTTTTATGAACAGCAGGCAGACGAGCTCACGAGACACCTGATGGTAAGTGCCACCACCGCACATCTACATTTGCAAGAACAGCGTTACCGCCATCTACTAAAACAGTTTATTTACATTAAAATAATATTACTTCGCCTTTATTGGTACATAATCGTACACACACGAACGTACACATTTGAAAAGGTCCGGTAGTAGAATTTAATCCACAGTTTTGAGGTACGTATCAGAATAATGGTAAAATGGTAGTTAAATATTCAAGTATAAGTTTTGTAATACTCTTCTTAATATAATTTTACGAAATCATTTTCGCTGGGAAAAAAAATATATTTTAAAATATCACTTTGAAAATGACGACAAAATCTATTTGTGTAGACCTCTAATGAATCCACTGAGACGTACCAAGATAACATGCCTTTTTGGCTTCCTAGCCTTGACCGGGAGTTCGGACGGCTAGCCGAATCCCTCAATGTCCGTAAACGAACACTATTTATTTGCCGCGGCTGGAGGTGGCGCAGTCAATAATTTAGTTGGTAATTTGTGCGGGAGTGGGGCTACGCTATCTATTATTCAGCGACACCGTCCGAAACTCACGGGAACGGTCTAATGCATCTGAAAATGTTTTCTAATTTCGACCGAGTCATGGTCTACGGTTGATTGATTGGCCCAATAAATGTTGTATGCGGATGACTTTTTCTTTCCGCTCGTGCGGGCACGGAGCGAATAAATATTCATACAATCACACCCACGTTTCTTGGCTAATAGAAAAGCGGTTTCGTTATCCTAATTTAAGCTTTATTGCTACTAGAAGTAAAATCACTTACCTAAGTTGCAAATGATAGAAATTCATCAGGAGTCAATCCGAAACCAAAAATATGAGGTAAATATAAATGTGAGAATATTACGTAACGAAAAATAACGTCATTGTTTTATAACGGTTCCAGAATATCTGAGTGAACGGTCGTAAGTAGCACGGGTGTAATCTCACAACACACAATACATGAATTAATTGTCTACACGCGTGCTACGTTCGAGCGGATAAGGTCTTTGATAGCTAAGCCAAAAATTCCATCTACAATATTCACAATATCGATGACAATTTAAAGATTTATTTGCGGATGTATAAACTTTCAGTTTTAAAACTAATATCCATAGTCATGAGCATTTTCAGAAGAGTGTACATACCGCTTACATTATAAATATCGTATTCATAACTATGCTTTAACACCCTACTTAATGTTTTGAGTATAACTATTATATACAGGTACCTAACCTTCTACCTGGAAAACAAAACATCGTGTAACCTAACCTCGGCCGTTACGAAATAATTTTATCGCAAAATTTAATCGTCACCGTCAAAGATAGGTAACATTATCCAGAAATATCCGATAAAACAAAGAGCCCGGTCAATGGGCTTTAAAAATGCGTTTGAAGCGGGATTCTTTAGTGGAAGCAATATTAACCCTCATCGGGTTCAAATTTCACAAAAGACACCAAGGTATTAACAGTAACGAGGTTGGACTCTAATTGTTGCGGTCCAAGTGGTCGGATGAAGCGATTTTGAGACTCTAAAATTTATGTGCAAATTGAGTTACCTACTAGGGGACGTTTTATGGTTGCAGTAGTAATAAAATATTCTAGATCGATTATAATGCACTTGAATTATAACTGATATAACTGTGAAACATTATGTACGTTATGTTCGTTATCTCGTTATATCCTACAGTTGTATTTAGGAACAACGTCGTAGGTTGCAGAAGCACAGTTAGTTATAAATAAAATGTTTGAAAGGTGACTCCAATTCTTGTATTTTACTTGTATTGAATCACCATACGAAGAGCTCTTTTAAGCATTTGTGTCAGAATATTGTTAATTCAAAAACAATACACTACAAATGCTATGACTTGTACACACTAGTAAAAGTCGGGGGTTTTAAGGGATCTCGAGGTTTGGGTCATTTTAATGAACATAACCAGTCGAATCATTAGCGTTGTGCCGTGAAATTTTCTGGATTAAACTTTTGTAGTTACTATTTTTCCTGTCGACTGATTCGTGAAATTTCAATTATAACCTCAACTTTAAATTGATGGGAAATATTGCTTTCAAAACATTGACGAGAAATTGTATGCCAAATAAGTTGTAATTAACCCACTTGGTGTAAAGATTGAGATGTTCGCTACTACACCAAAGGGTTGGGGGAGCTCCGGGTTCGAACCCTGGGCAGTACAACAATTGTGTGCATCTATATGTCTGTTTCTATTGGTCTGGGTGTTTCTATGATATGTATGTATTTACAAAAAACAGTATAAAAGTAAGTTTATCTATTGTTTAGTACACGCTTATATAGGCTTCACGCTTAATTTGGAGCTAGATGGCGCTGTGTGAATGACTGTTGAAAAATAAAAAATAACGTGTTAATTTGGAGATCGGAGAAGAGACAGAGGGATAGATTGGGTGCTTCATGACCACTGTGATTTTCTGGCACATTGGTGTTTATTTAACGTTTTGTATCTTATTTACTTCGTTATTATGTAATATTTTGTTATTATTCTTTTAACTTATCTTCAATCAAACATAAGTTGGTTTATAGCCGCGTGATACTATACCATACCTTTTTGAAGTTTTTGTTGTAAGTAAATAAATTGATCTATCAAATTTGAGATAATTTTGATTCGGATGGATTTAGATTATATAGATTAATATATTATGAGCGTCGGTGGCTCAGTGGTGTGGACTGTCACCTTCCTACCGGGAGGGCTGAGGTTCAAATCCCGACACGTACCAATGTGTTTTCGAATTTTTGAAAATATATGTACGTTATCCGACGCTCTTACGGTGAAGGAAACATCGTGAGGAAACCTTCGTGCACGTCTGCGAAGAGATTCGAAGATTGTGTGTAAAGTCGTTCAATCCGCACTGGCCCGCTGGACGATAAGGCCTATCACCCTATACGGGTAGGCTCGTGCCCCTCGGTGGGACGTTAAAAGCTGATTGGATGATATACTTATTACTAGTTACCCTGTCTAGCAAACAATAACTTTAATACCTATTCCTTGAATTGCTCTAACTGTAACAGCTTATAAGTCAGCCAGCAAAACAGTAAAGCATTGACGAGATAAAGGACTAGTTAAAGAAGGTCGCTTGTAATTTATCGTCAGCCTCATCTTGTCTCGATATCGTAGTTTGTGATCAACCTTTTTTGTACTGTCTAACAACGAATTGGACTTCTAAGTTCAATACCAAGTAATTTATTTAGTACTTATTACATTGATTTTTGACGACCCATTTGTTGCAGCGGTTGAGACAGTTATTATACAAAAATCCAACTTGATTCGAGTGCAGCACATATATTTTATTTGAATGTAATATATTATTAGTGGTATTTTATAAGCAAGTATATTAATTATGCTCCTACGGTGAAGGAAAACATCGTAAGGAAACCTGCGCACACCTGCGATGAGATTCAAAGTTTGTGCGTGTAGTCGGCCAATCCGCACTGGACCCACGTGGACGACTAAGGCCCAATCACCCTATAAGGGTACGCTCGTGCCCCTCGGTGGGGACGTTTAATGAGCTGGTGATTATGATATTTTCATTATTACATACATATTATTCATGAATAATCATTATGATTACCCCATCCCAACAATATAAATAAACAAAACAATTTATATTACTCCACAATAAAATTAAACTGACCCTGACATTAAAATTAAATTGATAAAAAAAAAAAAAAAAATAAACAAAATATTATTCCAAAACAAATAGAAGCTATATTATTATTTTTTAATCAAAAAGGAACCGAATTCAAAAAATGAACTGAAAAGAATAAAATAATTTCTATTATATACATCACCTCTATTTTAATTTTGAATAAGAAAAATCATGTATTAACACGGTAGTGATTTAAAATAATCATTATTATACTTTTTGAAGTCGGTGCCAAACCAATTTTCAAGACAACGACAAACGCTGTTGCATTTATTTCTTTATATGCCCGACCGTCTCTTTAAAAAGTGTTATATGTTTTCGTTGTGACACGTTGTATGCATAACTACGATTACTTTTCTGCGACCTTCGGCGAATGCAATTGCAAGTGCTCACTGGTGTACAAGTGTTAAACTTAAGGAATGATTGGTTTAATATTTAGTCGTATGGTTTTCTCTAAGTAGCAGCTTTCATTTTGGTTTTGTTGGTTTGGCACCGACTTCAAAAAGTATAAGTAATACGTTCATATTACCAAGTTAATGATTATTTTAAATCATTACCGTATTAATACATGATTTTTCTTATTCAAAATTAAAATAGAGGTGATGTATATAATATAAATTATTTTATTCTTTTCAGTTCATTTTTTGGAGGCGGTTCCTTTTTGATTAAAAAATAATAAAATAGCTTCTATTTGGTTTGGAATAATAAATAATTTTTGTTTTATTTATTTTTGTTTTTTTTATTTCATACTTTTTAGTGATAGGTTTGTAATTAACTTTTAGTTATGATTTCGTTAACTTACTTTATAAAGTGAATTAGTGATAGTTTTTAGGGATAATCTTTGTTGCCCGGTAAATTTATTTCTCATTTGATAAGTTTTGCAATCATAGCTTTGACATAGTTACTATTTGGTTTGCCTACGGACCTAGATAAAAAAATGAAGGGTGCATTAAGGAATAGTCGCGCAAGGGAGAACGAAACTATCGTCAGCGTGCTGCTCGTGCTTCAGAAACAGATGGACACAAAGAAGTTCGCTTATCTAAACATCGTAAAAACACTTAGGCTCTCCGAAACAATTATATATATGTTTTTTATAACGTTCCAGACGCTCTCCTGATGGTTAGTGAGACGCCTGACCATGGCAGAGCGGCATTTAAGGAACCAACAACTGATAAATAGTGATTATTCTCCGTCAATGCTGTACTGCGCGTGACACCAGAGACAACAGATGTTAGGTCTCTTAAACCCGGTAATATTACT
The DNA here is from genome assembly GCA_019425675.1 of Leucinodes orbonalis. Classification (NCBI taxonomy): domain Eukaryota; kingdom Metazoa; phylum Arthropoda; class Insecta; order Lepidoptera; family Crambidae; genus Leucinodes; species Leucinodes orbonalis. The sequence continues at coordinate 23,236 of PQWD01001480.1, read as the reverse complement.
AGCTACAGTGCCCTCATCCCGAAACACAAAAGTGCGTAATACTTCTGTTTCACGGGACGATATCTGGCACTGCGGCGGTACCTAAAAGACTCAGTATCGAGTCTACTACCTAGTAAACCGATTCTTGGTAAATTATACATACCGCGTTTACCCTTATGGTAAAGATGGTATTGGCTATAGGCTATATATAAGTGCAATAAGGATGAATGTTTTATAAAACCGGGGGATTCTTTCCCTACTAAGCGCTTCAGCTGCATGTGCTGCGTAAACGGTTAAAGTTTCGCAAATTTTATGTTTTACAGAATTATTCCCCTTTAACAGATCTAAAAAACAGTCCGCGACAGCATGTGTCTATCTTTCAAAGATAGCCTACTATAACCTTTTCATTGCTAACCAAATTTGTTCTAAAATAATGCATACTTTGCGAAGGTGTTTTCATAAACATCGTATTAATTCTTATCTAAATTAAAACGATATTCATTACAAGTATTTAACGGAAAATAAAATTACTCTTTACATCAATCCAATTAAATTAATATCTTAGGAGATATCGCAGTTTTAACACACCTATATGAACGGATTAGCGGGCCAAAGTTAGCGCTAGCACAGAGTTACTATATTAATTAATAATAATAAAATTAAAACACTTAAACCTTCTCCTGAATGTAACAAATATTTTACTGAAAACCGCATCGAAATGTTTCAGCTAAACGCGAAATAATCGCGGACAAACATACATACATACATACTAACAGGTCAAACTGAGAACCTCCTTTTTTGAAGTCGGTTAAAAATAGTAATATAGTATTAAATACATAAGAGTGTTAAATGCCCTCCTCTCTCCAAAGTTGCTGTGCCAGACGGGGTCCATAATGTACTTACATAATAAATAGTCACTTTCTAAACATTGTGGAAAAGCAATAAACGATTGATTGATTGATCCAACTGCCATAATATGATGTCCCTAGGAAATAAAAATAAAACAACAGAGTACACAACGATCCTTTTAATTAATTTTAAGAAATCTCACAATAAAGTCTTGACTGGATCTTATCCATAAACGGCAGTATGCACAGCAAATTTAATACTTTCATAAATAATAAAAACTTACATATCTTAACAACTAGTGTCATACAAATTTCATACAATTTTATTTACAAATGTTATGCCATGATTCACAATAAATCATGAATTACGCTATTTAGCTTTACGATAAACATTTAATGCTTACGACAAATTTTGAAACTAAAACATTTTACTACTAACAATAAGTAATGCAGTATTGTCCAAAATGTGTATAGAACTGCGAGATTGAAATAAATAATACGTAACTAAACACGATACCCTGTTTGGAAGGGGTCCTCCCTTATAAATAATGATGAAACTTCATAAAATTTGTACAATTTATACGTATTTTGTTTATATATAATATTTTATTAAAACATAATAAAAGTAAATGCAATTGGTTGTCCATAATCGCATAATGATTTATTTAATTATGTACGAGTAGTTATAAAGAATATTGTATATTTCCGTTATTCTTTGGTGGTTCAACATTTAGGTTAGTTAATACTTAAAAAGTTAGATGTTACAATCATACAAAGGTTTTGAGTTTTTTTAAAGCAAAGGTTTTAGATCTACCAATAATTTTGGACGCCGCTCGTTTCAACTAATATTAAATACATTTTTAGAAAATATTTGGTGAAATTCCAATAAAACGCTCAAAGCATAGTTTCTAAGACTATCAATAAATATAATACTCATTACTTCATCGGTTAAGAGTTAAACATAGGTATTAACATCTTAGTGAGGGTATTTTTAATTTAATAATCTGTCAAGTATAATAGCAAGTTGCTCTCTTCCCATTGGTTATTCGCGTGACATTTGGATATTAAATGTCATTACAAACATCAGTGACCAATCGAAATTATCCTAGACCTTTCACCAACATAGCGCCATCTAGTGAGGTTTTACATTGCAAAAACCCTCATTGCCATATCAACTGTACTTCCACATTACTTGTGAGCTTTATATTCTAAGTAAATAATTATATAAATAAAATAATAGTATACTATTTTATCCTCTTTTAAAAGAACGATATATTTTTTGTAATGCTTAAGCATTTAAAGTGTAATAAAATTTTTACAATAAATTATCCTTAAAACATTGGTATAAAACAGCGTCCAATTCTATTAGGCCACTCAATTGCTGCCACGAAATAATTATGTACATGAATAAAATGCAATTATTTACACACATTATCAACTATCAATGGTATTGTTTAAGAAAAATATTTTCCATATGTAATATCTGTACAATTCATTAGCTACGACTTACATTAAGGGATACACGGTGAAGCTATTTATGTTTGCACGAAAGCGCTGGAATTAGTTCAATTGTTTCTTGCGCAATTCCTTACGCAACTTTAGATGATATGACTAGAGTGACTGTTCACTTCATCCGAAGCAAAGTTCTAACTCGTAGCCATTTGTACCTGAAACAATTAACTTGGTTAACGTGGTATTCAAACGAACAATGAACTGTGGAATATTTAAATTGAGGTTAGGCAACAGATGCTCCGTATTTTCTATCTTCTCGAAATACCAGATATAAATACTAATAAATAAAGAACATTCAAACAGACATGTTCATGCACGCAAATGATTGCAATGCCCGGGAATCGAACCCGGAACCCATGGTATAGTAGCTGACGTCTCAACTATTACACTATATGGGTTGTCATATGATTATACATTTTAATAATCACGGTATAGTTGAGGGCATAAAGAAAGAAACTAAAACTGTTATGTACGATTTAAAAATCATCGTAGTCTATGCCTTAATTCGGTATTCTCCACCATTCGCAATAAAATACCAAACCTTATTTTCATAAAAGTGCACTTTATTTTACATGTCGTTTCATTGATCACTATTGTTTATTTGCAATATTGTATTTTTAAATACACTGAAACCAATAAATATTAGGTCAATTGATGTTAGTGTGCAATGACGTCACGTTTCAATAATCTCATACAAAATATATGGGAACGTTCCTTTTTGACAGTTCATAAAAAGTGCGTCAACGATTAGTGGTGTCAAATACCCAATTATGACGACTCATAGACAAACAATAAAGTAACTAGATGCACAATCACACAGAAATGTCTACCAAAAATGTTTGAGCCACATGACACATACGTATATTTATAACATAAAATTATTTATTTAAATTCTGACCTTAACACGTCATGAAAAAAGTACAAAATCAAAAGCACGAGCACACTGCTATGTCAATATGACATGTAGCAATTGACGTGATTTTGAATAAAAATTCTGCCCAACTGACGCGATGGAGCGAGCTATGGTTATGGTCTCTCTTAAGGTTGGAGCAGATGAGATCTGGAGTGGAGACTGCGTCGCGGCAAGCTTAGCGTAGGACGCCATCAGGCCCGATGGACCGACAACTTACGAAAGATCGCTGGTGGAGGCTGGATGGGAAAAGCTTGGGATCGGGATATCTGACGCAAAATGTGGGAGACCTATGACCAGCAGTGGACTGCGATAGGTTGAATAGGATGCGATGGCAGAATTTTGCCGCGGACACTTTTTTGAGTGAAATTGTGCATCTTGTTACGTTATCGTTTCTCTAAGCGACAACTATACAAAAAATATCATGAACATTTCTTACGTAATAATTCACTGCAATTTACGAAGTCACCACGAGAATCCATAGCGGCAAGAGAAGCATAGTGAGCGCTTTGTAGAATATTGCACCTGCAAAAGAGAGTTTTATTAAAGTAAAGAAAAAATATCACTTATAATTAAAAGTCTGCATAACTGTAAGGGTTAATTATAGGTCAGTCTAAAAGGCTTTAAATAAATAAGAGTAGTTTGTAATGACGCTGTAATTAGAAAAATAATCTATTTCTAGTTTTTTCATTCCCGGCAAATGGATCATAATTATTTGTGTAACTAAACCATAGTTATTACACGACCCATTATGTGTAATGGTTGAGACATCGGCTACAGCACTAAAGTGCCTTGATCCCCGGGTAGTAAAACATTTGTTTGCATGAAAATGTCTGTTTGTATTGTCTGGGTGTTTTCTATGTATAATATGTATGTATAAAAAATATATAAGTACGTATATTCGTTGTTTAGTACCCATAGTACAGGCTAAATGCTTAGTTTGGGACTAGATGGCGCTGTGTAAAATTATTGTTATCTGCCATAACTGATGAAACATTATTACAATAATATTACTTTGCCTTTTCTGGTACAAAAATGCTGTCGTATCATTAAAGTAATACTGTTTTAAGATATGGAGGTAGCCCTGTTGGTGCTCTGTAGTAAAAGTTTTGCCGAGCTCAGACGCCAGTGTCTAACAGTACAATCTAAAATTGTATCCCTAGCATTATGTTAATCAATGATTTAGGTATAGCGAAGACTGTAAAGTAGAAATAAACTTATAATTCATGAGTAGTCGAATAAAAAACGTAATTGAATCGTGGATACAGAAATGTCAGCGGAAGCAAACACAACCTTATCAGCTCGCCATAGATGCTGCCAATCGTATATGGGGACACGAGGTTGGCATATATTTGACTAACACTTGCAAATGCTCCAAAACTCCTAAATGAATAAAAGCACATGGAGCAGCTTTTTTTTACAAAGATGGTGACTCACTATTTATAACTTTCATCACTATTGACAACAAATTGTAACTATAAACATTATCAAGCAGTTCATCCAATATGAAATATCCAAGAGTGCAACAGTATCGTAGTAGGACGATTATCATATATGTAGTATTAGTAATACAGTTATGCGGTACCTTCAAAAACAAAAACCATTTCATTCGGTTCAGCTATGCACCTAATCCATTGAATTTTATAATTTGCTGTGTATTTCTGTTAATAATTATCAATACACTCAAGTTTTCTTATTCGGAACGTTATCCAGAACAACGGAGCTGTACTTCGAGTCGTTGAAACTTAATCTTTAACTTGTTGTCTTTTAATTAGTGATCTAATTGGAACTGGAACCAATACCGTTGAAGCTATAATTAACTATGTAAAAAATTTATGTTCTTTTTAAAAAGTGGATAGCAAATTGAAGATTCATTTCATTAAGATGAAGAAGTTTATGCAGATTTTCTACCTTATAGTTTTCCGACTATCGATTCTGCATGAAGATAATTTTTAGTAAAAATAGATTTAGCTTCAAGGTAAAAGAGCAACCTGTCAGTAACTATAATTTTTCCCATACGTAACTTGTTCATCCCACAAGCCCTCCGGGACAACAGTTAAGGTACGTATTTGCAATAATCAAGCCCAGATAAGGACTCCTCATTAATTTCATCCAATTTTCCGGGATTGCCTTTAGTTGGATTAGGGAGGCTCTCTGTGAACACGACATTATCCTTGTATTCTTATCAAGATTGATATGTACTTTTATTATAACGTTCGTCTTAGATAACGGATGTATGTACTGCGAGAACAGAAATGGGCTAGTATAATTCAATGCTGATTCATTTATTACAAATATCTGAGACCAAGACTCAGCGCCATTTTAACCCCTAAGTCAACAAACGTACTTCAACAATGGGAACTGAATATACGGGATGAAATCGAGAATATTAGCAAAAATATTTCATAATATTAGTACAATAACAGGACGAATGGATGCAAATAATTTAAAATTCACCCTGTGTTTCATTCATTTAAATGTTTGATATGATATGACATGGAAAATACTGGGACTGATTGAAACATACGATCCATGTTGATGTAATGGTTGAAAGGTAAGCTACTACACCAAGATTTAATAATATATATAAATAAATAAATATCCATCGTAAAGAACCCATACTACAAGTTTCGCGGTTGACTTGAGCAAAATAGCGCTGTATGAATGTTAGTGGATATCCATTTTTTTATTGAAAATGTTCAAGTTAAAAAATATTTTTAATGAAATAAAACACATTACAATTTAATTTTTGTCCTCTAATTTTCTAACTTTAATCATCATCATCAGCTCATTAAACGTTTCCACCGAGGGGCACAAGCCTACGCGTATAGGGTGATTAGGCCTTAGTCGTCCACGCGGACCCAGTGCGGATTGGACGACTTCACACACAACCTTCGAATCTCTTCGCAGGCGTGCATGAAGGTTTCCTCACGATGTTTTCCTTCACCGCAAGAGCGTCGGATAACGTACATATATTTTCGAAAATTCGAAATCACATTGGTACGTGTCGGGATTTGAGCCACATCATTGAGCCACCGACGCTCTTTACTTTTTCTAACTTTACTTACATCAAAACTCTTAATAAAAATAATAGTTATGAGTTGAAATGAAAATTCAAATAATCTAGTTAAGGTGATACGGGATGGCCTAGTTTGAATAAACCCAAATAATTAGGGCGCAATATGAACTCGACATGAATTAATTAAAAAGTGTTCCGCCCAACTTTCAATGTGATAAAAGTTTAATGAATCTGGTTACATATCTATGAACGTATGCGGTTACATAACATTAATTTGTTGAAAGGGTTTTTACAGAGAAGATGAGTTTTGCGAGTAAGTATACTCACTTTTAATTAACTAAAATTGCCTTTATTTAATGTAGTCATCAAACTATTTTTTTTTTTTTCTCTTTGAGAAGATTCTCGAACTCATCTTTGATTTTTATAAGGGTTGTGTCTATACCAAAAAATTGTAAACGCCTGCAAGATCATTGACAGCTGTTTTGCTCAGCCGGCTGGACTTTTGATGCCCATTGTTGAAATATCAGAAACAATTGAATTGGAAGAAGTTATTGAGCTGAATGAACGATAAGCGGCCAAAATATGTTTACGTAGAAATTTGAGGCAATTTATAATTTTAATTTCCTTCAAAACTCAGCTGTCAGCCCAGGAGTAGTGTTCAATGAAATGGAAGTTTTTAACGTTGCTAAGAAGTAAATGGATTGTACCAATTTTTTTTCTGATTTTTATTTTGGTCATAGTAGAAAGAAAGTCCGGTATGGCTATTTTGTGATTTAGAACGTTATAATAAACCAGTTAAAGCGATTACAATAAGGAAGGACTATTAGGGTCATAATGTCATAAAACATATGTCATGAAGCATATTACAATTCAAACGAGCGGTGTGCTGTACTGGTATTGATCAAAGGTTCCAGGTTCCGTCCCTGTGTAGTTCAAACCTTGGTGTCCATGAAATTATGTGTAATGGTCTGGGTAATTTTATTTTAACCACCAATCGGAATTAGACCCGCGTGATGGCTTGCATCCCAATCTGCCCATGGCTATGCTGTGGAAAGGCCTGTTCCTTGCAGTGGAGCGTTATAGGCTAGTGACGAATGGCATTTTAATATATAAAGCAAGCGTAGCATAGTATCGTCCGGTCTTGTGGATCGATGACTTGCGAAGGGTTGCTGGTGGAGACTGGATGAGAAAAGCGGAGGACAGGTACAGAATTAGTGAGCTCAAAGTCCAACAATGCTGCGTTAGGTTGAAAAAGGAGGAAATGTGTTACTGATTTGTTTTCGGGTTAATTTAATTACCTTTAGATCTACCAACTGCAGCTGCCAGCTGCATATCAGCAGCCGTCGGCATCTCCGGTGTAGTGCTGATAGGTCCTGTAGACAATATCCAAGTTATAATAAGATTTTAAGGTAATAAGGTTTACATACAAACAGATAAATTTAATAAAGAGTTTGAAATATTATAAGTATTTAGGAGTTACTTTAAATTCATTCATTTGACCCGCTGAAAAACTTGAAGACCTGTTACCAGTACTGTTCAAGAAAAATAATTTACTTCAGGTCTTTTCCTCGGAATATGCACATTTAAGAAGAATAACTAAAGATCTGATTATTTCCTTAATAGATTTGAACAAAGATTTCTGAGATTCCTAGTATTTGTCTGCTTTGAATATTGACCCTTTGAATATCAGAAATCCAGACACTTAATAAAATTGATTATTTCTGACGCCTTTAAGTGTCATTGGCGTTCAAAGGATCAAAAATTATTTCATAGAAAATATAGTGACAGCACGCGTTTTTCTATCAACAAAAAATACTTCCGATGCTTCTATCTCAAAATAAAAAGGGACAATCAATACATCTCTTTCATCCATCACAATAATAAAGACTAATAACTATTATTTGACTTGTATACGTATTGTCAGTTTTCCTCATCCTTTCCAACTTCGCGTCGGGTAAATACAAACAAAATCAATCATAATAATCCGTTCCCGTCCAAGCACAAGGTAAAAGGCTTCCGTAACTTCGCAACTATCCTGTTGACTTTTCATTAAGTAACCGCGGGAGGGACACCTAAAAAAATGTTTGTGCTGATTTCCTCACCGATATTCTATTAAGCCGGAGTTTTTCTGCCCACAATGGAGTTAACGAACCGTAAAATTATTCACGACCGGTGCAGGAAATGTTTCATCTCTCTCACACACAATTTAGATGGCTGCGTACACAAAGTTTGCCCTGATAAAAAGCTTAAATGGCCCTCTCGCAAATTATTCGTTAAAATTGTTATTTTCATGCCCCGCCGTTAAAAATATTTTTCCTTATTCTTTCCTCTGCTGACGTTCGTCGACTTATAAAACGGTTAAATTGCTTGTTTTAAATATATAAACAGCTTTCAGTTAGCTTTTTCGAATTCATTGTCAGCTTTTAAAAAAAGCACTTTTCATTTCGGCCAGTTATTATTTTTCTGTAAAGGATAAGACGGACTGGATAAAGTTTCCTTTACGGGGTATGATAAAAGCAATTCGCTTAATTTATTCTATGATTTTTTTTCCGCAAAAGGATAAAATAATGTTGTAAGGTACTCAGACGATTGTGTCAAGTAATAAAAATGTTTTAGAATTTTATAAATTGACATGTTTGTTTTGTTTTGAAACAAAACTGAAATTTGAAAATTTTCTTTATAAAACAACAACAATTGATTCTACGTTTCAATACTTAAATACCAATTTTATGTTCTCAAATACTTATTTAAAGCAAATGTTCAAAGTAAAAAAACAGTATTTTAATTCCAAGATTAAACTATGAACTTTATAAATATATGTAAATAAACTTACCAGGATAGTATATTGCCTCTTTCCTAACCACATAGTTTGCTTGTGGTATCCTTAGCATGCAGATAAACTCTGCAGGTGATGGCAAGTCGGCGTCTCGGAGGGTGATCATAGCAACGGCTGAATATCGCCCGTTGATCAACTTCTGACTGTGGGATACACCTTCCAGTCGCCTAAAAAATAAATAATAATAAATATCCACTGACATTTACACAGCGCCATCTAGCCCCAAGTTAAGTGTGAAGCCTGTATTATGGGAACTAAACAACGGACAAACATACTTGTATAATTTTATTTGTAAATACATATATATTATACATAGAAAACACCCAACCAATACAAACAAACATGTTCATGCACACAAATGTTTGTACTGCCCGGGGATCGAACCCGGAACCCTTGGTATTGCAGTCGACGTCTCAACTGCTACACCAAATGGGTCGTTAAAAAACAAAGTTATTTAAATGGAAAAATAATTTTGTAGGAATCCTAATAATCCGTGATACCACACTGGCTACTTAACAACAGATAAAGTTGTAATACCTTTCTTGTTAAACATATTATGTATGTTTTAACAAAAAATATGAAACATCCAGACCAATACAACAGATATGCCTGTTCATGCACTCAAAAGTTTGTACTGCCAGGCGAATCTGGCACTGCAGTGGTACCTACCTAGACGACTCAGTGTTAAGTCGACTACCTAGTAAAACACTAATAACAATCCCAATATTTATAATGAAAGTTTTTAAACATACTATTTGTTTATATTTAGCAGGCAGATGGAGATCTATAGTTCAAACAAAATGGCATATAACACGAGTATTATCCTAGAATATGTTAGATGAAATATTTTCTTACTTTTTATTTATGCATACAATGTATTAAAAGCTAAGACACAGCACAGAAAACTACACATTTAGCCGACGGACTAGCGGACTCAGGGGAAATCTTAGTTTCTTATAAGCTAACAAAGTAATTTTAAGAAAACACACTTTAATGTTCTTTGAAGACAAGACAAAATAACACTGTGCGCTAACTAAAATAAATTTTCATCAAATAAAATAATTCATCATTTATTCATAACCCAAGAATGACATCTTTACACATACTCATAGTATGTAACTTTATTGTCCATATGTTTATTTTGGGCATTATATACTATTTAATGAAAAAAATAATTACCACCATTTATTAATTCATTTTATTTGACAACCCTTTTGTTGTAATGGTTGAGACGTCGGCTACTACAACAAGGGTTCCGGGTTCGATCCCCGGGCAGTACAAACATTTGTGTGCATGAATAACATGTCTGTTTGTATTGGTCTGGGTGTTACTATACATAATATGAATGTATTGACAAAACATTTACTTAAGTTTGTGGATATTTATTTATTAAATACACAATCGTACTGAAAACTAACACATTTTTTTTTATAACATAGGCAGGCAAACGAGCATACGGTTCACCTGATGGAAAGTGTCACCGCCACCCATGGATATTTAAGGACAACAGCTGAGGTCGCAGGGATGCGTTGCCGGCCCCTTTGCCCCTTTACATTCACTGCTCATTTCGGAACACAACAATATTGCAAATATAAATCCAACATCTCTCTCTCTTCAACCTATCGCAGTCCACTGCTGGACATAGGTCTCCCCCATTTTGCGCCAGATATCCCGGTCCTCCGCTTTTCTCATCCAGCTCCCACCAGCGACCTTCCGCAAGTCGTCGGTCCATCGGGCCGGAGGGCGTCCTACGTTACGCTTGCCAAGACGCGGTCTCCACTCCAGAACTCGTCTGCTCCAACGGCCATCGGTTCTACGACATACGTGACCAGCCCACTGCCACTTCAACTTGCTGATCCGGCGGGCTATGTCCAACATAATCCAACATAAAATAATCCAACATATCTACCGAGATTTAAAAATACATTTTATTCAATTATCGGCAATAAAATCCAGATCTCAAATCCGTGTAATCAAAGTATCCAAATTCAACGCTTTATCACCTAAGAGATCTTGAAGGTATATCAATATACGATGAAGGTAATGAAATTTTTCCCCTCCGGCCATATTAGTTATTGTTATCTGTGTTCAGGTCTCTAGGTCACATCTTTTGCAGTTTTTTTTTTGTATCGCTAAGTGAACAGGACGGTCAGTTCACTCACCTGGTGTAAGTGATATGCCTGACCATAACATAACAGATGCAGTGTAAAATACAATATAAATCTACTGTAAGTAGTCATTACCTTTCGCCAACACTGCCCTGCGCCCGTACTAAAATATGTGAAATTGAGTTACCTATTAAACAGTGATGATATCTATTCAGGCAAACGGGATCACCTGGAACTCTAATCTAAATACTTTTTGTTTTTTTTTTTCTCTATTTCCCAGTAATCTAATTCCACTGATTATTAAATGACTTGGCAAACCAGGGTGTGGCGTCGAAATATAAATGTGCTGTTGATAGAATATTGTTTATAGGGGTAAAGGTCACGTCACACAAGTGGAAAATCTGCCACCTACACGTACACAAGACACACTCTCACACATATATAAGTATATTTTATTATGATGTTTATGTAATTATATTCTCTCAATATTATTTATATTTAGGTGCATCTCAATAGTATTAGTATTTAATTGTAATTGTAATGTTATATGTTATACTTATATCATATTTATATTATGTAAAAATATTATATAAAAAAAATCTGGAGCGATCTTGTCCGTGCGCCTACTCACTCGGGCTCACGGAAAATCAGCGTCAGGGTCCGATCACCGGACCACGGCACATGCTGAGTGGGTCCATTTACTTTGGACGTCGTAGCACAATGAAATTGTCATTTAGTGTGTTCTTACTGTAATTTTGTTATGCTTGTGTTGCGATGTGCAAAAATAATAAATTATTTCTTTCTTCTTTCTTTCTTCAGTAGTTCGATTTCTTTTCAGATCGGTTAGCGCAAGCCTTATTTAATAGTTCAACCATCTTAAACCAACGAAACTTGGCAAGAAATCCGACCAGGTGTACCTACCTATGTAGTATTAATTTACTCTTATAGGAACAATGCCAACTCTAACTATTGAGATTCCTAAAAAAAAACTTATTATTACTAAAAATATTGCATTATAATAGTTTAAGTAGTGATTGAATATGGCTGTTTAGAAATATAATAAGATTTAAGCGTTTTCTGATTTGCCAGTTTATTAAATGTCGAAGGATGGATATTGTCCACCTTATTCATTGATCGGTAGGATGTACCAAGGATCGGTAGGACAGGCTAAGTCCAGAAAAAAAAAATATTTTGGTGCATGTACCGTATACTCTTACTAGTATATATTCGTCGTGAATGCGCTTATTATATTTATATGTAAAATGACTTCAAGCATCGACGTCAACTGTTAATAGTTTTATTGAGAAGACTGTTCATAAGAACTATACAATTTTTGTATGAAACTCTATTTTTACCTTCCGACCCATGTGGTAGATTTACCACTAATTCGCTTTCGCCCGTTCCCGTGTGTCTTTTTCCTCACCGCAATGGAGTTGAATGCTCTCCCTGAGTCTATGCTTACTGAGACCTTACCTTTGGTCTCTTCAAGGAGAGAGTTAAAAATCATGTTCTGGGTAAACGTGAATCCTTTATATAACACATGTTATAAAATGATAACCCATTACGAATGATAGTTCCAACTCAGCTATGACGCATGATACTGGGTAGTACTCGTACAAACATTTGTCCTCTTAAACTTATCTCTTTGTGTTGGTGTTCCTATGTATGATGTGTCTAAATTTACAAAAAAGGTTTGATAGTGCGTTGTTTAGTACCTATAGTCTATATAACGGAAGCTATCCCTACTAGGGGCTACAGAACTAATTGGGGCTAAAATGTAAAGATAAAATAAAGCGGAGTCTGAATGTCTGTGGTAAATAATAAAGTTTTTTTATATTAAAAAGTATACTGGACAGTCAGGACGATCACTTGATAGTAAGAGACACGCATGACCATGACAGAGCGGCATTTATGGAGACCAAAAACAGACAGACAGTTATTATTCCTCACCAATGCCCACTGCCCTCATCCTGTAATACAGAAGTGCAAAACACTTCTTTTTCACTAGACGATATCTGACACTGCGGTGGTACCTACCTAGACGACTCAGTATCGAGTCTTCCACCTAGTATTGAAAAAAATAACATGTCTTAACCAATGGATAACATCACTAGGATAACTGGTAGTTCCTAGTTTAGTGTTATCAAGATGGCCGCCCGCAATGCAGTTGTTATATGCGCTTCGTGCATCCGACTTGGCCAGTTCACCTTGACACCTAAAGTTTCACATTTATATTCAGATTTTAAGCGTATTATATGGGCGTAGGGATCAGTATATGTTGGACGGACACGTTGTTAATCGTACGGTTAGAATATTGACAGATTTTGATGTTTGGATAGAAACTGACTGGGCAATATCTGGTTATAAATAGATAGATAGGATAGTGTTCAGGTATATCATGAAACTACAGCATAAAAGATAAAAAATTAAAATAAAAATCTACTGATATTCACACACCGCCATCTAGCCCCAAGTTAAGCGTTAACCCTGTTTTATGGGTATACATATATACTTTCTTTTTGTAAATACATACATATTATACATAGATAACACCCAGACCATTTCAAACAGAATGTTCATGCACACAAATGTTTGTACTGCCCGGGGATCGAACCCGGAACCCTTGGTGTTGCGGCCGTCCTCTCAACCGCAACACCAAATGGGTCGTCAAAACATAAAAGATGTCCCTTATTTTCAAAGTCCAGAATCGTTTCCCATCATTCACAATGCAAATATGCTTTGTTCTTCATTCCCGAGAAATTTGTAAAATAGAAGACATTGGTTCACGAGTACCAGATATCAATAGCAATAAGATATATTCGTGCAATTCAGTGAGACAGCACCGAATGCCATCAATTGAGTAGCGAACCGCAAATAAAAAGCTTTTCAACTATGACTTGAAAAAGTTATACGAGTTACGTCATCACTTCGATTCCAGCGGGACGTTAGCATGCCGGTCACGACTCCGCGAGCTCTACCAAATTATTACGTCACACTTGTGAGTTGTTTTTGCTTGGACCTAAATATATATGTTACAAAAAGTTATGCCTCAATTCAAAATTTACGTGTATTACTTAACTTCTTACTTATACACTGATTAAATTCACTTCATTTCATATTAGACACAGCTTTGTGATCTACCCTTTACTTGGATTTTTAATTACTAATAGTTTGATTACTTTGATAGACATTATATTAATATTAGTAGTATTTTTTGATACATTTTTATCTATTTTAATTTTATGTATGTAACAAAGTATACCATGACAGAGCGGTATTAATTGAGACAAACCACTGATAAACAGTTATTATTCTCTATCAAAGCCGCACTACGCCCGACACCCGAGACGACAGAAGTTAGGTCTCTTATACCCTGTAAATTTACAGTTTTTTTTCATGCATAGCAGATAATATACCTACTGTTTTCGTGATAATGAAGTCAAGTAAAAAATCCCATTACAACCTCAAATTATCTACATACATCAAGTAAATCAGATGCATTGCATTTGAAACTTTATCCACCATTGCATTCACGTTTGAAACGTAAAGTTTCACAAGAAAGGGGTTTCTTTATGAAGCGAGCGCACTGTATTCAGTGGAAACAAAAGAACCTTCCACGACAATGGCAAAGTAAAACTGAATTGTAATGAAATAGAAGCGAAGTGGATTGTTATCTTTAGTTGATCATATATAACCACTGAGTATGTAATAACCAAGCTTTGTGAGCGGTGTGAACTCTAGAAAAACAAAGTATTGTAAAAAGAATAAATTTTTATTATACTCGTATTATACTGAGCGTCGGTGGCTCAGTGGTGTGGACTGTCGCCTTCCTACCGGGAGGGCTGAGGTTCAAATCCCGACACGTACCAATGTATTTTCGAATTTTCGAAAAATATATGTACGTTATCCGACGCTCTTACGGAAGGCACGTTAAGCCATCGGTCCCCACTTCTATCGAAGGATGTTAATCGTTAAAATCTACCAACTCACGTATTTTTTTCGAACTGACTACTGCTGTTGGCCGCAGATGACCTTTACAGCTTCACCGGGCAATTGGCGAGCGCAAATGGCTCTCAGCCTTAATACCAATTCACGTTGGGTTGCGGTTCAATCAATGATGATGATGATGCTTTTTTGCCATGCCAAGAAGATGAAGAGTAAAATTTTTGTTATGTTATCACCATCTAAAACTCCACTGTTGAACGAAGGTTTTCCGCAATGATTTCCACGCGGACTGATTCCTAACAGTTGATTTGCTACCCGCCATCTTGACAAGGTCATCGGTCCATCTGGTTGGCGGTTAGCCTTAAGTTTTAGTAATAACAAAATACGATTCGATTAAAATACCTAAATAACAAAGCCTCGATGTAATTGAATTTAATTATACCAATTTAATAGTTGAAAACATTTCGTGGATAAATAAAGTATTAACCATAAGTAATTACAATATTGAGATCAAATATCCGTAATTAATGTTCATGACGAATTGAATTTTCTATTAATCCTTTTTAATAAATAAATAAATAATATCGGTTTTCGATATGTTATGTGTAACTGTAGTATGATTAAAATAAGTTAGATATGTTATTTCGGAGCTCGTGTCCCGAAGCTCAAGGTCCGCTATCCGACATTTTCTCTTGCACTTTACACGGTTTTGAGCATCCTTGCCTGTTTTAAATCGGCATAATATTATAAAATTAAATAGTTCCATGTAAAATTAAAACCGCTTAAATATTTAGTGTTAAACTTATTAGAAAACTTTTGTTTTGCAAGACAGAAGTTCCGGCAACACAAATACAACATAACAGAACTAGCGAAAGGTAGGGGAAGGTAAGTAAACAAAGCATGCAACATTTGAGACCAAAGCAAACATGTCGAATTGAAAACGAGGCTCTGGCGACCCAACTCACTGGACTGGTACGGCTGGTGATAGTCCAATATTCCTCAATTTTGTAATAATAATAATAATAAGCATTTATTTGTAATACACAGGTGGTAATTTTTTTTTACAGTTGGTAAGCGTCATGTGAAATAATGTTACACTATGTCTTGCCAATATGAGGCGTACAAATTTTAAATTGAATTGAACTTATATGATGTGCCCGATACAACATTACGTTCTACATTTCCAATAATATTAATCACATATCATAAATTATTTATGTTAGCACTTTATTGTATCACAAGTATAATCAACTAATATGTCAAAAGAGTTTATAAAATTAATGTCTAATTACAAGTGTTATGTCATTATGTCAAATAGTTAATAAAATTAATGTCAAATCTTAATATAAAATGTCAAATTAATAGTTTTATAATATTTCAAAAATTATCCACAATACATTTTACAGCATAACAACACTCATGTCATTGTAAACCTCAAATGTGAACTTTGTCAGAAACGAAAGGGAAAACTATCTCTTAGCGTATTGATGACAAATACACTTTCAAACTGTAAAACCTAGTTACAATAATCGCCTTCAATCTTGCTGCGTACATTCATTTCAGCGAGCAGGGGGGTCATCGCCATCCTTAAAACAGTATTACTATAATAATACGAGTACGTCAATTTTTTTAACCATAAAAGGTGAAGCTATATTATTGTAATATTGTTTTTAGAGATGCCGGTAAGTCCCGAGCTCCCTATGCTGTATGTCACCCCCAAGAAGATTAGGGGTAGTTGATGCTGACATTCGAAAGATAGCCCAGCCCTCACAGTGGCGCGTGAAGGCCACCCTTGATTTAGTGGGTAATTCCATAACTAGCGGACTTGTCCATAACCAGCACCATCTCCAGTGTATCAGTATGTGAAACCTTTCTCCAATAAATAAAAATTGACCAAGAGCGAGCCGGACTCGCCCGTAGAACGTTCCACAGCAGCAAGTAACATAAAATATAATATTATTTATTTACTTAGGCACATACTACAGCTTTAATATGAGAAAATAGTGGTTCACCGTTTATGAGGTATAAAAAAATTACAGACCAGATATCGTTTAAACTAAATTTCGTTGTTAGATTTCGTGGTAATGTACATCATACATTTAGAAATAAGAATGGGTGGGGGGACACTTTTTTCAACTTTGGAAGTCTCTCGCGCAAACTATTCAATTTATAAAAAAAAAGTTATTAGGAACCTCAATATAATTTTTCAAATTCTACACATTGATAACCACAAGTCGGGGTACGATATAAAAAAAATTGAATTTCTGTTCAATATATATATATATATAAGTTTATTATAAAAACCTTATAGCGATTCACAGAATACATATACTTACAAAGTTTGAATAGTGTAGTGCTTATAGTTTCGGAGAAAAAAGGGTGTGACCTACATGCCATTTGGCTACGGAACCCTAAAAAGGGGTAAGCGACAAATGTAAACTTATCGGCCGTCACTTTACGACGCAAGGCGGAAATATCAAAAACCTAAAACATTTTAAATATTCCCATAAAATATAAACTCACCTTTCAGGTGTAGCCAAGGTGAGATTGGGCGCCGGGTAGGTGCCGTCAGCGGCGCATATGACGTTCACAGTATCGTCGTCGGTTTTGTTCTGTATCAACCGGAACGTTGTTTCCGGAACTGTAACAAGATATTCGCATTAGCGGCGTGGTATAGGAAATTCCTTATATCTGTTAAATTTTTACTATTGTATGCTGAAAATTTTATCGTGACTTATTCATTATACCTATGTTCATATTTATTGCTGCGGACTTTTTTGTTAATATTTGTAAATGAGATATTCTTTTTTGTTCGCTATCAGCTGTTATAGGAATTTTATGTTTACTTTACAAGTCCATGTTTATTTCAGACTTCAAAAGAAATGAAATCATTTCTTAGATATGGGGTATTTGTATAAAAGGAATATGGATGCGAACAAATTTCTTCCTTTAAATACGCCAATTAATGGTTTCGTGAAACTAAAATGGTTTGTATGCATTGCAATGTGAGTCTAATATATTGATCCATATGTTTCCATTAAAACGCTAAAAAAAGATAAATATAAATGTCAGTTTTTATTCACCGTAGTGTTAACTTTTTAATCCATTTACGGGTTCTGTGTGCGTGATATTTATGAAGATAGCTCACTTGTATATTCTTTTACACTTGATTGTTTATTCAAATTCCAATTTTAAAAGGCTATTAAGATCAGCTTTTATCAACATCTAAGGACTATTTAAATTCTTCGTCAAATTTAGAAGAAAATACAGCGAAGAGATTGATTGACGTTCTTATTGGCTGCAAAGCAATAGATGCCAAGTTTGATGGCTTCCATTTCTCGTACACAGTCGTAAACTTGCTTGTCTTTCGATCCCTTATTTCGGGACATGTAAGACTAACTTCTTGGTATTAAAACAAATTGGAGTAAATACTAGTATCGCCGCATGTCTGAACATGTGCTATGTAAAGATTACAAATGAAATTCTACGCATACTTAATTTACTTTAGTCGTCTAGATCTAGAATGTTTGTTTTATTTTGAATTTTATTGTATATATTCAAAATTTTGGAACTTATTAAAAATAAAACACATATTTTTGGTAATAAAAAGTTGATTTAATTTAAGTCTCAAAAATACAACTATAATATTTTTGAGAATAGACTCTACGTATACGTATTTTACGACTACATTACTTTGGAATCAAGTTGAAAATTAACTTTTGCTCGTTAAAGAAGACGATTGCATTTTCATTAAGAGAAAATAAATAATTAAAAGGATATAAAAAGTTCGCACACAACAGAAGTCAAAGGTTTCCTTACGTCCGCAGTTATCTCCTTTATGCCGACGGAAGTACGCCTCCGGTAACCCTACACCCGCCAGATGCGTCGATACCACACGCCATTTTGCTCTTATTTTAACAACACACACGTCCACTGTGTCCGAGAAACCTAAGAAATTTAAGATCAACGCCAGTTGAATTGAACTCCTTGGTGCTTATGAGTGCTAAGTACGCGAGGGTCATGTTGTTTTGGTATATTTTTTTCATGTAGTGGTACTTTTTTATCTGGGTTGTTACCTATTCAGTTTGTTTTGTTGGTGGGAAAAGTATGATTAACTTATTCACGGTAAAGTTTGGCGTTACGCACTAGATATATTTTTTTACGTAAAACCTAGATCTTATTAAATTAATACTTATTTTAAGACCTCGGTACCTTTCTAAATCTTTTAAATTACAACTTTTGCTACGAGTTCTTGTAAATAAGCCAAAAGTTTTTGTATAATTCAAACAGACATTTTCATGCACACAAATGTTTTAACTGTCCGGGGGTCGATTCCGGAATCCTTGATGAAAGAGCCAACGTCTCAACCATTATACCAAATAGGTCGTCAAAATTTGTCACCTTTTACTTCAAATGACAACAAGATAATAAAGATAGGAATAATCCAATGAGAAAGTACAAATTATCATTTACGGATAAACACAAATACAAAATGGCCTTATACTAAACACAGTATTAGTTAACAGAATAAGCCCGTTTAAAGACTAATCCTTGGTTTTAGCATTAACGCCTAAGCCCATCTTTCGGCTCCAAACCGATGCGTCCAGTGGGCTGGAAAATTGAGTGACGTACTGTATGATGTATTGATATTAATGTATGGGATAGACAACAATTGAGTAACTTAAACTCTCTTTATAAAGGCTCTGCTTGAACATGTTATTTTGGTATAATGATGGACAATATATAAAAATATAAATAAAATATTCCTTTAGAGGCCGTCAATAAAGTGTTTTGCCCTCAAGTATTGCAAATATATATAAGTGAAGGTTTTGTCCATGTATCCGATGTATAGAGCGTCGGTGGCTCAATGGTATGGACTGTCGCCTTCCTATCAGGAGGGCTGAGGTTCAAATCCCGACACGTACCAATGTGTTTTCGAATTTTCGAAAATATATGTACGTTATCCGACGCTCTTACGGTGAAGGAAAACATCGTGAGGAAACCTTCATGCACGCCTGCGAAGAGATTCGAAGGTTGTGCGTGAAGTCGTCCAACCCGCACTGGGCCCGCGTGGACGACTAAGGCCTTATCACCCTATACGGGTAGGCTCGTGCCCCTCGGTGGGGACGTTTAATGAGCTGATGATGATGATCCAATGTATATGATACAAAGCTAGATGTAAATAGTTCAGTGAAGTAGGAGTTATAGACTTCAATGTTTCACAAAAGGACTGTATTTCACTAGCTACTGTGCCCTCATCCCGAAAGACCAAAGTGCATAACACTCCCGATATCTGGCACTGCGGTGGTACCTACCTAGACGACTTAGTATCGAGTCTACCACCAAGTTAATTTAAAGTAATAGTTCCCTTTCAATACATCTGTCATTGTATTATTATAACAATCAAGTGATTGAACTGATCGCCTTCATAATTAAAAAACTATATCATAAAGACTATTGTACGTACTATTATCCTGCACTATGCCATTTTAAATTGCTAGCACTACGGGCTTAAATGAGAAAGGTTATGATAAAATATGTTATATTGAAAAGCTTAATTTCAGCGATAAATTAAACAAATGTAATTAGATAAGACGGTCACTGATGGAGGCTGGATGAGAAAATTGGAGGAACGGGGTACGTGGCACAAAATGGGGGAGTCCAGCAGTGGACTCTGATAGGTTGAAAAGAGCAAGAGAAAGAACCAACGTAGATAGTAGATAAAGATAATAAAGCACTACAAGACAGACATATAATGATATGTCACCGGAAAACGAAAGAACCGCAAATTTATCAACTTCCTAGGAATATATAATAATATAAATTTTACTTTTTTTACGCCTACATTTCCGTAAATTTATTAATTGACGGCAGCGGCCGGAGAAGCGCCGGATATTTTTTTTGTTATAAAATTCTGAACAACGACGTTATTTAGTAACTATTTTGGTTATGATCATTAAAACTTTCGTAGCCCTGTGGTAAATTTCACTCTTATTACTTTACGGGTGATACATTGTACAATAATACAATTTATCTCTGGTGTAGAATCCTACGAAAGCCTATCAATTTATTAGGAAATTAATCTATTTGCGGTTCTTGCTATTTTCCGGTGACATGTACACCGTATAAACCCTGAGTCTTAGTTGTAATCGATCGCGAGTTTTGTTTCCACGACCTGGTCGTAAATTAAATGCCTATTTTGCGTTCGTGGCGGTATTTCGCCGCCAGTCCGGTCCGACAGAAGGCCTAGCAAACAAAGTATGCACGTAAATTAGGAGTCAAACAAAATTCATGTTAAGGCCTTTTTATATTCAGTCCAATTCAACTTAAAAAGTGAGTATTGTTGCTGTGTAAATGTGTATAGTGATGTAAATAGTTGGATTTACAATTTTTTTTCATAACTGATTAAAAGTTTTGATTAAATTATTTAACTAAAGAGAAAGTTTGTTATTAGAGAAAATTATATTTGTAATAGACTATCCTTACTCACCTTAATCTTTTAATTTACTGATATTCAGAATATACGTGTAATAAAAAACGCGTTGTCCTCAATATGAAAATACCATCATGTCCAAATGTTTAAATTCCGATCTTTGCTTTGATCTTGATTTTAGCGATTGGAAAATCAACGATCTAATAATAATAAAAGTATTTGTGAAATTCATTGCTGTTTCTATACTATGGCAAAAAATCTCACCAATTCTGAGTAAAAAAAAATGTTTTCTTATACCTACTTTTGCAAAGTAGATCTTTTGGCTTTTAAAGTAGAAATATAGTTCTAATCTGCTCTATTAGCCATTGATTTGACTACATACATCATTCTCAATACTACTTTATTTCGATGAAACTAATACTGAAAACAATTTCTAGAACATCTTATTATATCAATACCATTGATAGTGATCATCCATATTGCGGATATGGGACCCGTTTCGTTGCGAACCTCATAAAAAAAGATGCGATGCGGATAGCAGATGTCGGAATGTATAAAACTTGCTTACACTAACAAAAAAATAAGGCCGTATGTCGCAAGTGACGCGTGTCTTGCAGAAATTGGCGCAAAAACGTCAGTAACATATGGTTTTGTTTTTAAATATAAGCATTGAACTTGCTTAAAGACACCGAACAAGTGTAAGTCGTTCTCACTCGCAAAGAGTTCCGTGATGATAGTTCTACAATTAGTTCAATGTTTGTTTCGAAATAAATTATGACAAAATAATGTCTTACTAATTTCACAAATGTGAAACTTAGGAAGGATATTTATTACAATTTTAATTTTAAAAGATTTTGTGTTTATTCGAACTTTTTAGATTAAATCATCCATTGATTATGACAAAAAAAGTATTTAATTAAAATATCATTGGAATACGAATATAAGACTACCGGTATTCTGTTTATTAGGAAATATCCGGGAAGAAAAGGTTTTGACACTCGGTATCATTCATACCGATATAAACCCGAATCGACTGATATATTATATTGGACAATATCTAACCCTAGGAGGAAACCTACAGAAGACCCGGTACCCGTTCTACTTATAAATATATCAAATCATATTAAGAAATATGGCATGATTTAATTCATGTTTAATTTTTTTTATTGATCGTTCAATAGCTCGATCGTAGTATACAGGCCTGAACGTTGGTTTTTCAGCGCTGAATGATTCGGGGATTGTAAGTTGGTATTACCCGGGAAGAGTGCATAATGGAATTTACTTTGTGCAATTTTTCCCAAATATATAAGAAAATTACGGGCTTAATTACCTGATTCTGTAAAAAAAGATGATTCCGTACTTAGCAGGGCACGTTAAGCCCTCGGTTCTATCTACTATCTTAAGATGGTGGTCGTTAAAACCCACTAATCCGCATTGGGCCCGTGTAGTGAGTTATGGCCAAATCTCCCCATAACAACACTATTCGGAAAGGCCTGTGCCCTGCAGTGGAATATTATAGGCTGATGATTAATATGACAAAGTTGCAATAGATTCATTAATATATTGTTAATATGTCAAACATATATCCATCAAGTCGCTATCAATTCATAGATGTTTCCTCATCAAAGGTAATTGCATTTGTGATA
>PQWD01001478.1:76245-127592 GCA_019425675.1 Leucinodes orbonalis | reverse complement strand
TAAGTACCAATGTCTTTCGAATTTTCAAAATTATATACAAGTTTTCGACGTCTTTACGTGATGATAACATCGTCAGGAAATCTGCGTGCACCGAAGAGATTCAAAGGTTGTGCGTGAAGTCGGCCAATCTGCTATGTGCCAGCGAGGACGTCTATAGCCTATACAGCCTATACGGGTAGGCTCGTGCCCCTGGGTGGGACGTGTAAAGTGCTGATGATGATGATATAAATAATTTTTTTTTTTGATTTTTTTTAATATAAACAAGTATCTATTCTAATGAGAAAAATATACGTAATCCAGTACATAAGTCATTGAGTAGAATGGTCGCCAACCACTAGCTGGAATGTCAGCTTGCTTAAAAGTTCTATTGTCGTTCTCTAGGTGACAACATCAAGGGACGTGTGCAGGGCTTCCAGGAACCCTTCGTTGAGTTATACAGACACTTGCGAAAGTGTTTTCAAGTACGGCCCTCTGCGACTGCGGAGGTACTCCACCTTCGTAAGGTACGTTTGGTTTTGTTTTAATTTTAGGGAGCAAACGAGCTAGAGGGTCACCTTTTGGAAGGTGATAATCTCCCTTTAACAACGGAGAGACCAGAAGTGTCATCGGTGCGTAGGATGGTAGTCGTAAACATCCACGAATCCACATTGGGCTCGCATGGTGGGTTACAGCCCTAATTCCCCATGGCTATGCTGTGTGGGAAAGCCTGCTCCCTTTCAGTGTGTCGTTATAGGCTGATAATGATATCAGTGTTTCTACTGATTTTCGACACAGCTACGCGTTAAGGTACGAGTTTTAGGTAAGAATTTTGAAATCCAAATAAAACGGAAAGCGTTTTTCCCTTGAGTGGCTGTCAGGGATGGTTAATATATACATCAGACGTCTTCAGACGACGCGTCACAATACCGGCAGCTTAATAGACGTATATCCAGCTCCTTGCGACGCGATATTCGTCGCTT
The DNA here is from genome assembly GCA_019425675.1 of Leucinodes orbonalis. Taxonomy (NCBI): domain Eukaryota; kingdom Metazoa; phylum Arthropoda; class Insecta; order Lepidoptera; family Crambidae; genus Leucinodes; species Leucinodes orbonalis. Next base: position 126,633 of record PQWD01001478.1, on the reverse strand, counting down.
TAATACAAAGTGTATTAAAGAGGCGATCGAACGGAACAGGGGTTCCAAGGTGTTTGCAAGGAACATGTCTGTTGGGCAAAGCCAGCTGACTAGTCTGAAGACCAACAGTGGAAATGTAGTCTCATCCAAACCAGAGATTTTGAGGGAGATTGAGAAGTTTTACAGCGAGTTATATACCGCTACACAGATTCCCGCTTCAAGCTTAGCCGAAGACCCGAGAGCTAAGTTAACCCGACATTTATCTGAGGATATCCCGGAAGTCACCTTGAGCGAGATTAGGATGGCTCTGAAACAACTTAAGCGAAATAAGGCCCCCGGAGAAGACGGAATTACCGCAGAACTTTTGAAAGCAGGTGGCACGCCAGTGCTTAAGACCCTTCAAAAGCTCTCTAATTCCGTGATCCGTGAGGGTGCGACGCCAGAGGCGTGGAGCAATGCGTGGTGGTGCTTTTCTTTAAAAAAAGGCGACAAAACCTTGCTGAAGAATTATAGACCCATCACGCTATTGAGCCACATTTACAAGTTGTTCTCCAGAGTCATCACGAACCGTCTCGCGCGTAGGTTTGATGATTTCCAGCCCCCGAACAAGCCGGGTTCCGCAAAGGCTTCAGCACCATAGACCACATACATACGCTGCGGCAGGTTATACAGAAGACTAGAGAGTATAACCGGCCATTATGCTTGGCGTTTGTGGACTATGAGAAAGCCTTTGATTCGATCGAGACTTGGGCTGTGCTTCAGGCCCTCCAACGGTGCCATATTGACTTTCGCTATATCGAAGTATTGAGATGTCTGTACGAGAGCGCTACTATGTCAGTCCGTGTACATGAAGAGCTTACACAACCTATCCAATTGCACCGAGGAGTGAGACAGGGAGACGTTATATCTCCGAAACTGTTCACAGTTGCGTTGGAAGATATGTTTAAGCTGCTCGATTGGAAAGGACTTGGCATCAACGTGAATGGCGAGTACATCACTCATCTTCGATTTGCCGATGATATAGTAGTCATGGCAGAATCCATGGAGGATTTAAGCACTATGCTCGAAACCCTAGACGGAGCTTCTCAACAGGTGGGTCTTAAAATGAACATGGACAAGACGAAAGTCATGTCTAATGCCCATGTCGTACCTATACCGATATCAGTTGGAAGTTCTGTCCTCGAAGTTGTTGACGAATATGTGTACCTGGGACAGGTAGTCCAAATGGGTAGGTCCAACTTCGAGAAGGAGGTTTCTCGTCGAATCCAATTAGGATGGGCAGCGTTCGGGAAGTTAAGGCAGATCTTTTCGTCCAAAATACCTCAGTGTCTCAAGACGAAGGTCTTTGACCAGTGTGTGTTGCCAGTCATACGGAAGCGAAACGTGGTCGCTCACTAAGGGCCTCTTGAATAGACTCAAGGTTGCTCAGCGTGCTATGGAGAGGGCTATGTTAGGTGTCTCCCTACGCGATAAAATCCGAAACGATGATATCCGTAGGAGAATTAGGGTGACCGACATAGCCCAGAGGATGAGCAAGTTGAAGTGGCAGTGGGCAGTAGAACCGATGGCCGATGGGGCGGAAAGGTTCTCGAGTGGCGTCCACGTAACGGAAAGCGAAGCGTAGGCCGACCCCCAACCAGATGGACGGATGATCTGGTTAAGGTGGCGGGTAGCAGATGGATGTCAACTTTAAGGGATCGGTCCGCGTGGAAATCATTAGGGGAGGCCTTCGTTCAGCAGTGGACATAATTGGGCTGTAATGATGATGATGATCAAATTATGTTAATTAATTTTTATTAATGTTGAACTTTTGCACATTTCATTTTTAGTATCTTTATTTTTTAGAGAACCCAATGTGGAATCACCATTTGATTTGTATCTCAAATACTTATGTCTCCTAAATCAAAGAAAGAAAGAAAATTGTTTAATCAAAATATGTTTAGTCCTTTTTTTTACATTTAATTTACAAACACATTTAATTTTATCAGAGACCACAAAGCTAAAAATCTCCAATTCTAATTCTAAAGGCATAACCCAAAAACCAAAAAAACACAGAAGAAACTTTTATTAGTTTTAATGATTGAAGTAAGTACGCGAGAGCGTTTCGGCATATAACAAATCCTATATACGTGCATTATTTCGATTAAACAACTCGAATGCGAAAACTTTGTGACTTCCAAAGTTATTTATTTTCTTTACAACTATTCTTATTACAATACTTGTGAAGTATTGGTTGGGAATAAATTATGGTTGACAACTTTCATAGAAAATAACAAATATTTATGTAAAATTTATTATTAAAATCTAATAACTAACTTAAAAAAATCGCTTACAATAAATCATAATGCATTTTCCTCTCTAATTTAATCAGACTTACATATTTCCTAGGCATTTCGCTGACTACGCGATGGCGGGCGTGTGCTTGGGTGGTACCAGCGTTTACGTCATACTGATCGCCTCTTCCATGAAAGGTGTAAGTATCTATCTATATATTAAATAGAGTCTGTTAGTTACACTATATCATCATCATTACAGCCTAATCTTACTTTTTACTAGGTGTTTGACTTGATACTGAGTCTTCTAGGTAGGTACCACCGCAAGATAATGTCCCGTGAAACAGGAGTGTTATGCACTTTTGTGTTTCGGGATGAGGGCGCTGTAGCTAGTGAAATTACCGGGTATAAGAGACCAAACATCTGTTGTTTCGAGTGACGGGCGTAGAGCGGAATTGATGGAGGATAATAATTGTCTATCAGTTGTTCGTCTAAATCAATGCCGGTCTGTCATGGTCAGGCGTATCACCTACTATCAGGTGAACCTCCTGACCGTCCTGTACACTTCTAACATAACTACTATCAGGTGAACCTCCTGACCGTCCTGTACACTTCTAACATAAGCAGTAGATGGATGTCAACCGCTAGTTTCCAATCTGATCCCGCGACCTTAACCAGGTCATCCGTCCATCTGGTTGGAGGTCGACGAACGGTTCGTTTCCCGATACGTGGACGCCACTCGAGAACCTTTCCGCCCCATAGACCATCGGTTCTACGTACTATGTGCCCTTCCCACACTATATAAAATAACTGAATTAATTTGGGAGAAAATTCCTTGAGAAGTTATTCAAAGCTAAGTGAAGAACAAAGGATGCTCTTTATGCCATTATTTTGAGACGTGACATAAAACAAAAACACAATTTGCCCATTTATCACATCTTGTCTTTGTCGACTTCGTCCACGTGGAACAGTTACTTCAACCTAACTTTTACTTTAGCCCGCAACTTCGTTTATATTATTGAGTTAAACTGCGATGTCTCCTAAGCTATACATTTAAATCGAACGATATTTATTTGAAATTTATTTTTTTTATAAATAAAATTCATTAAGTATTATTGATTAATTTAAAATGATTTTTAGAGTGTAAAAATATTCGATTCATTGATTTGCCTCATATTTTTATGAGGCAAATCAATGAATCGAATATTTTGGTAATTTGAAGCACGAGTACCTAGGTCTTAATTTCCAATAAAATAAGTCTTATTTTACCAAATAAATGCAAATGTTCTCGATTTCACCGTGTATAAATCTTAAGAATTGCCGTAACGAATCGTAACGAGTTCCCCGAATATGTTATCAATCTCCAAATAGCCAAGCCACGCGACCATATCTAAAGGTATCCATGCGGAAAAAATCATATGAAGGTTCCACGTGTGTTGCCAAAAGAATAGACCGTCATTTGGTCTATATTATTCAAGAATATGCAAACGATGACAAGTATGTTCCAAGGCATCGGAAAGCCCACGTGTATTTTACAGGGATAAGGTTACTCTTTCGTCTGGAATACCTGCATTTCGTACTAAATGTATCATAAAATTGTATTATTTACATTTTCCGGAACTGCCTCCTTGGTTCAGTGAGCACAGCGTTCGGCTACATAATCCGGAGGTTGTGGATTCAAATCCTGCGGGAAACATCACTTTCTGATAGATCGAAAGAAAAAATATTTATTGAATGTAAATATTACACTAATTATTAGAAACAATACAATGACGAGGACAACAAATGCATTATAACAGAATCGGAGGAATACTTCTGCGAGCAGACAAAGCAATAACAAAAAACAAAATATCAAACAAAACAAAAGAAAAAATAAAAATGTAATACTTAGCAGTCAAAAGGACCCTGTCTCAGCATATGCTGTCGTGTTTATAAAGGTGAGGAGAGGTGAACTTACAATAAATACGGCACGGCAGCTCTGGTTTAACGACCAGGCCTTTCTGCGATTTCAGCAAGTTTTGTTTAGACATAGGCTGAATCTCCTGTTGCTCTCTATCTCTTCAACCTGTTGCATTCCACTGCACCCTAGTCATAATCTCTGTGCACGTCACTGGAGGACGTCCTACGCTACGCTTGCCAAGACGCGGTCTCCACTCCAAATTTAGATTAAAGATGTATCTCACTCAAGAGATTCTTAGAGAGATCTAAATTTTACTTATATGTGTTACCACATCCAGCATGCTCTCACGAGTTATTTAAGCAATCCAACAAATAGTGTATTGAAATATAAAGAAGTGTCAATCAGCAAAACTATTGCAAAGCTTAACATTAGCTTTGCAACGAATTTGCTAATTTTACACTGTTTCATTAACTTCAAAATTAAGTACTAAACTTATTAGTATAAAAAGCTGTTTAAAAATTCTCTAACAAAGTTAGACCGACGGAGCAGACTCGTTAGCAGTAAAGTGATTTAAATACTGCGTCTTTAGAATTGCTAATCAATCGCTACATGTTTACATGCAAATTGAAATTTAGCATAATGATTTCAGTTGCAAGCCGTTACATGGGGTAAGTCTTGGGAACAAGCTGAAAAGTTAACTTCACAAAATGAAGCTAAGTGACTCGGAAACTTGCAGATTCTACGCGGAAGTGAGAGAAACACCAATGCACCTAACTCTGCAATAGGGATGATGACAATATTTTTTTCTTCTGTTATATCGATGGGCCGCATAATAATAGAAACATTGGTAAAAAAAATACTCCGTCAACATTAAAACTCACAGAGATTTTCCAATTCTAAAAACACATTAATGGACTTTCCCAAAAACGCTTCATACAAATGGCTTATGACGTCACGACTCAGTAATTAGTACGCATAGTTTGTGAATTTTGTACTACAACTATATTAAATGTTGCGTTTACTAAAACGGTTTTATAGCAAAAGTTGTTGTAAATTGTATGTATTATCCTTTTGTTAACAAATTTTTGACAATTAGTGTACTTTAATAATGGACTTGCCCATCTAACTTTGAAGACTAATAAAATTCATAAAACATGAGTTTCGAGCTGAGAGTAAGCACATCGTTATATTTAACCCAGATTTGTAATAATTTGAAATAGTTCATATGATTTCAGGACCCAGTCATCATGCCTATAGTGGTCCTCTTCAATGGAAGCGAAGTTTCTACTTGGGTAAATATTATCTATGCCCAAGTAACATCACGGACGCCCTCCGGCCCGATGGACCGACGACTTGCGAAAGGTCTCTGGTGGAAGCTGGATGAGAAAAGAGGAGACCCAGGATGTCTGGCGCAAAATGGGGGAGACCTATGTCCAGCAGTGGACTGAAATAGGTTGAAGAGAGAAGTAACATCAAACCTATAAAGTTGGGCAGGGTCCTGAATTTCCTAAAGAGTGCTCAACTTTTAGATGAACTCTAAAAGGGAAGCGAGTCATAAAAGATCTTTTAGGTCGAAGTGACTACAGGTTTGCATAAGTCTGAATAGCCCTCAAAAACCCAAATAACAATAAGTCTTGGGAACGAATTGATGCTGTAACACAAAGTTCTGACGACCCTTGTGGAGTTTTGGTTGAGAACTAAATCTAAGGGTACCGGGTTCGAGTAGGCAGTTTTGGTAAAATGTCTCAGATATTAGTTCTATTAAATCCGGCATATTTTATTACTCTTCCTTATCATCCGCTTTTAACGGCCCCCTGCTGGTCACAATTCTTTCCGCACAGCATAGCCATGGGGAGGCTGGGTCATCACTCACGCGGGTTCAACGTAGATTGGTGGGTGTTAACTAAGATAAACAATTAACTAACTAATGCGCAATCTCACTCAAAAACTCTGCCCATCTCGTCAATTGGGCAGAATTTTCATTGTTAATCACGTCGTCGCTACATGTCAATGATATAGTAGTGATCTTGTACTTTTGATTTTCTCCTCTTTCTAAGACGCGTAAAGGTCAAAATTGAAATGAATAATTTTACATTCTATATAGTATAACAATAACTGTACGTATTTGTCATGGAGCTTGGTCGTTTTGAGGGTTCCGTAGCCAAATGGCAAAAAACGGAACCCTTATAGATTCGTTAAGTCTGTCTGTCTGTCCGTGCTTATGTCACACCGTTTTTTCTGCGAAACTATAAGCACTACACTATTCAAACTTTGTTGGTATATGTATTCTGTAAACCGCTAAACTCAAAAAATTTTTTTTCATTGTGCCCCCACGTGTTGATTAATAATCAATGTGTAGATCTTAAATAATAGTATTGCGGTTTCTAATATCATATTTTTATAAATTGAATAGTTTGCGCGAGAGACACTTCCAAAGTTGAAAAAAGTCTGCCCCCCCCCTCTAATTTCTAAACTAAAGGGTTGATAAAATCGAAAAAAATATGAGCACACATCTTTTTAAGCCGAACGTTGTAAACACTAGACCACATAAGCGTATCTCTTATCATGAGGTGAAAATTTTGGTTGCCCAGTGCGCTTCATAAAATAATAAAAAACCCTATAAATGGTCGAAAACGTGCCTGCAATACTTTGGGCTTTATGGGCCTCCATAGCTTTCGGTAATAGCTTCCCATCAGGAACGCAGTAATCTTGTGATAAAAAATTACGGTTAATTTAGAAGTCCATATAAAAGAGACTTTATTCTTGTAAGTGCTTCTTTCTATAAAAAAAAATTATACGGCCATCTGAGCAAATTAAAAATAATAAGGATTATTCTGATTACTGCCATCTCTCAAAACAGTATTAAAATAATATTACTTCGCCTTTTCTGGTACAAAAATGCTGACGTATCATTATAGTCATACTATACGGGGATATTCTAGGTTTGGCGGCTTTTATTGGAAATAAAATAATGGAAACAGATTTACTGTGCAAAATTTATATTGGCACTAAAAACAATAGACAATAAATAAAAGAACGTGCGCGTTGGCGCGAACTGTCGAGTAATGGCGGCCAACACATACCTACTGTTTTAAGAGATAGCGGTAACCTTCCAGATGGAAAGACGATCTGATTAACGTGGTGGGTAGCAGATGGATGTCCTATCTCTTTAACCTGTTGCAGTCCACTGCTGGACATAGGTCTCCGTTAAAGGTGTATAGGCCTTAGTCGTCCACGCATGCCCAGTGAAGATTAGCCGACTTCACTTCCTTTGAATCTTTTCACAGGCTTGCGCAGGTTCGCATGATGTTTTCCTTCGCCGTAAGAGCTTTGAATAACCTCTTGTATCTTTATATAAGAGGAAATAAGTATTTCGAAAACAACGAACTCAAAAACCGATACTGACACCCAATATACCGTATTCGAAAGCTTAGAAATATAACGTATGCTCACGAGAGTACAAACAACCGTGTGAATTAGGAACATAACGCTATATAGGCTCTAGGGAACTCTACGTAGATTTGCAGTGATCCGCTAGGATATATCATACATACACTTCCTATCACACGTGACGTTACATCAAGATCAATACTCTTGCTTGCATGGACTATTATAAATTCACTTTGGTTTGTGCAATTTTATTTCGACGACCCATTTGGTGTTGCGGTTGAGAGGTCGGCTGCAACACCAAGGGTTCCGGGTTCGATCCCCGGGCAGTACAAACATTTGTGTGCATGAACATGTCTGTTTGTAATGGTCTGGGTGTTTTCTATGTATAATATGTATGTATTTACAAAAAAATGTATATAAGTATATTTATCCGTTGTTTAGTACCCATAATACAGGCTGCACGCTTAACTTGGGACTAGATGGCGCTGTGTGAATGTCAGTGGATATTTATTATCTATTTATTTACTATTTATGCACACATAGAAATGAGAGCACAAGATAAATATGGATAAAAACGTATAAAGGCACAGCTTATTTCATTATGAATTCGAGCTGGCCAAAACGATAGAAAAGAAAGTAAGAAAAACATTGAATACGTTTATAGAGCACTCTTACGGTACTACGCTAATTAAACATTATCTACTTTGCAACTTGAAAGCAATTTGATTCAATAAGCTCGAACCAATAACTTCTTCAATAAATATTCAATGAAACTAGTTATAACTAATTCCAATATTCCACTGATCCAAACAGTTGATCCTTCTGGGAAAATATTGAATTAAAATTGAATCATATGTAGGGACGGAAAGGATCTCGAATATTGACCGCAGATTTGTAACAGAAGTGTAAAACTTATTAATAATCCTTTCATGTATGGATACTTGTTTAATAGTCTAGCTACTGACTAACCTCATTTGCCATATGTACTTATACTATATGTAAATTAATTTAATCACCTTTAAATATTTGATTTGAGAAACACTCTTATATTTTAACCGACTTCAATAAAGGAGTTTTTTATGTATGTTCGCTTTTTTGAGTTTGATCATTCTTCTTTTGTTGGAAAGAGGATACTTTAGAAGTGTTCCCATTTAAACGAAGTCAGGGTTTGATGATGCACACCAGAAAAATCGAGGGAAACTTTTTTATGTTTGTTTACCGCTCTTACGGTGAAGGAAAACACCGTGAGGCAAACTGCGCCTACGAAGAAATTAAACGGTTGGGCGTGAAGTCAGCCAATCCGCACTGGGCCCGCGTGGACGACTAAGGCCTTTAGATCCTATAAGCTCGTGTCCCTCGGCGGGGATGTATAATAAGCTGATGATCAAGTGTTTTTAATTACCATGTATTTTATCTTTTAAACACTCTCTTAATCATAATTTCGTACAGTCGAATTGGTACTATAATTTTTTTATTACGTAGTAGTATTACCCGGCATTTCCTCGATCCCCCAGACTGTTCAGAAATTGATATCCCGTTCTAATAAATTACATTACAAGAAAGTGCTTTCGTTTTTTACTGAAACTGTCCAAACTCGCGTTACCTAAAAGGAATTATTTAATACCACAGACATCAGAATATACATTAGACTGGACAAGCCGCCAAGTTTATAGGCAGTCCCAGTGTCGCAATTTCTTTTCGGTTCTTACCTGTGAAAAGTTATTATATTTCTTGGTAAATTTACTGATTCATTGCGATGATGGTATGTTCATTGCACAGGATGGCATTTGGAAAAAAACGATAATTTCTTCTAATATTCGTGCGTCTTGACTGGTCTCACAGAGCGTAAACTGGTAGCCAGTGTATGCTCGTTGAGCTTACAGTTGTCGCACTTTAAACGCGGCTTGCCCCATCTCCTGTATTGGGAAATCTGTGTTTAATACTGTCCCAATTCCAAATAATATAAAATGTAATGTACATGGACACACAAAAATACGGACGATGTCTCACTGACAACATAAATGTGTCAAAATTGGGTCAGATTTTGTATGGAAAATTAAGTCATTTGGCTTCCATCTGCCGACAAAGCCGACAAACAAATTCAAAGAATATAGCTTGCGTAAGAAAGGCGTAAGAAAATTTCCTGTACAAATATGCCGACGTACCATTATAGTCCTACTGTTTTAAGAGATTGCGGTAACCCCCCAGGTCAACTTCTGATGTTTCTGTTCCTATCTTGACAAAAATTTGGATACTTTGCACTTCACTTTTGACGACCTATTTGGTGTAGCGGTTGAGAGGTCGGCTGCAACACCAAGGGTTACGGGTGCGATCCCTGGGCAGTACAAACATTTGTGTGCATGAACATGTCTGTTTGTAATGGTCTGGGTGTTTTATATGTATAATATGTATGTATTTACAAAAAAATGTACATAAGTATGTTTATCCGTTGTTTAGTACCCATAATACAGGCATTACGCTTAACTTGGGGCTAGATGGCGCTGTGTATGTCAGTGGATATTTATTTATTCGTTAGAATAAAAGCGTGCCTGTATTAATCACTTATCGATTAACCTCTGTTATACGAGGTCGCTGCATAACAATACAAAATACATTGTCTCCAACACAGATCAGTGCCACGGCACACAATGGGTTGGATAATGGGCGAATCAATTTATCATATGTGAACAAACCGCGCCTCCAATATCTAAAATCAATCACTACGTTGTACTAAAAATACATTTTAGTTACTGCATAGTTAATGGTTTTATTGGTTAAAGTTTTTACCCAACTACCCGAGGGCTATTGTATTAATGAAATACGTGGTAAATCCTTATTCTACTTTTAATATTATTTTTGTTTATTCAACTTCCTATAAGTATTTTTTTAGTTTGTTTTATATAACATTAATGGTCCAACGGTACTGTCCAATCAGTCCTGGATTAACCAATGCATGAAATTATGTTCGGAGAAAAATAATTTCATGCAAAATCGACTTGCGTTTTTTTCGCAGTGCGCGGATTCGAGTATGTTACTCTTGTTTTTTTTAATCGTGTAGGTTTTTTTAAAGACAAATTCTTGTTCTTTTTCTTAGCGAGTGGACTAACCCCATACAAGTCCCTATTTCAGAGTTTTGAAACCGCTTCACGGCCTTTGACGCGGTTTTTGATTAACGACAATTCGAAGGCGGCCGGGACCGACGGCTAAACGTGCCCTCCGAAGCACGGAATCGTCTTTCTTTTAGGAGAAACAGGTGATATAGCCTGCAATGTCTAACCTATGACAAACTAATACTCACAAGTGAAAAATCATTACCTATGTTGTCAACTACTGCGCTATGCTACTAATTCCTGTTGACATACTGACAGGGGGGCCCCACAAGTGTGGATTGCTTAGGGCCCCGAGTAGTCTTAATCCGGCACTGTGTCCAATGGAACAAATGGCGCTACGCCATTTTGTACCAAATAAACCAAGATTATCTGTTACTGATACTCTTTCTAATTTGTAAGTCTTCAGCGCTTTACTGATTTCGATTAAGTGTTCCTCTTGTTTATATATTTTTATCATATCAGAATCTTTGTAAAGCAAGTATCTACATAAGGTTGAAATGATTTTTTAACTCGTTACAAGTATCAGGACTTCAGAATGAAGTGAGTCTCACCAAAAACATTTCATGTAAAATGTTGCCAACACGACCACATAAGGTTTAGGCTGTGAAGAAGATACTAGATCTCATGTAGAGCCAAGCTTCTGACCTTCGGCCTAACTCTACCGACCCTTACTTCAGCAAATTCTATATATCAGTACATATTAGCTAAATGATCTGATCTAAGTATTGAGACATACAAGCTATACTTTTTTGGTAGAGTCACAAAAAATATAATAATAATAACAATTGACGATTCAAACGTATCTGTAACAGATTTATTTGAATAAAGATTTTTTCTTTCTTCTTTCTTGGCCATATTTACCGATATTTAGAAATTATCCATAAGAGAGACCCCGTAGCATAGCTCGCTCCAGTTCCCGTTAACTTTAAATTTGTAAACCAATCACACAGTCAAAAAAAAACTCAAAAATGTTGAGTCTGTGTCCATTTCTCAGCTGCGTATGTTAGTATATAGGATGACATAAATGCTGTCCAGGTCAACCGAATCCTTCTACTACGAGTAGATTATATATAATTTGGTCTTAGGACTAAGTAACCCAACCAAACAATACTTTTCGGACGCCCTTAGTCAAAGTCAATATTCTTACACTGTTGTTTTTGTACCTTATTTTCATGTGCAAATGAATTTACATGTAACAAGTAACATGACTTCAACGTCCCGTACTGCAATGAAGTTAACCATAGGTATTAATTACCAAACTATCTAAGTTTAGTACTAAAGTAATATCAAGTTATCGTTTATCTTCTAGACCATATTTGCTAAGTAAATTCGTGTTAGTGATTCCGAATCTAGTTTAAGTTAGGACTGTGCTGCAAATTGGAATATTGGAAATGTTATTTTATCACGAATATGGCGAAACTTCATTAATTACCACAAACTTACTCACTGCTGGACATAGGTCTCCCCCATTTTGTGCCAGACATCCCGGTCCTCCGCTTTTCTCATCCAGCTTCCACCAGCGACCTTTCGCAAGTCGTCGGTCCATTGGGCGGAGGGCGGCCTACGCTACGCTTGCCAAGACGCGGTCTCCACCCTAGAACTCGTCTGCTCCAACGGCCATCGACCACAAACTTACAACTTTATAACTTTATTCTGAACTAGCTCCCCACTGCATTTTCGCACAGGTATTTTGAGTTTTAGTAAGGAATCATATTTTTTTATAAGTGAGCGTGCTTTATCATAGACATGGCTTATGTTTAGGTTCAGCTATTCTAGCTTTCCACAAAGATACGTTTAAAGATTCTCGTCTTTCGAAAATAAGCCTAAATAACATTTGCTCTTGGCATGTTACGCACGTTGCATGAAACTAAATCGGTTCACGTAACTTTTTTGTGTAACCAACTGTACAGGATGGTAAAGACGCTCACCTGATGGTAAGTTATATGCCTGGCCATGACAGAGCGGCTTTGATGGAGACTAACAACTGATATACGATTATTATTCTCCATTAACGCAACACTGCGCCCGACACCCGAGACAACAGATGTTAGGACTCTTATACCCGGTAATTCCACTAGCTGCCCTAAATAATAGTTGCGTCGTCATCATCATCAGCTCATTAAACGTCCCCACCGAGGGGCACGTGCCTACCCGTATAGGGTGATTAGGCCTTAGTCGTCCATGCGGGCCCAGTGCGGATTGGACGACACAATAGTTGCGTACCACAGGATAATGAGGCAAAATACTTGGGATTGCACTTAGAAAGAAGACTTACCTGGAAAAAGCAAATTTTGACAAACGCCAAAATCTTTAGTCTACAACTCAAAAATTACTACTGGTTAATTAATAAGAACTCCAAATTAGATAAAAAAAAATGCTAATATATAAGTGTACACTAAAACCAATCTGGACGTATCGAATATGATTTTAGGGTGTAGCTACAAACTGGAATGTTTACATTGATTCCAGTCGCCATTTCATAAAATCATTACTGATGCCCCTTATAACTAACGAAAGACTACACAGCAATTTGAGAATCTCAACAGTGAAGCAGGAAATAAAAAATATGATGCCAAAATGATGTAAAAAGTATAGATTCGTGATGTGCTCACAAAAAACCTAAAAAAAGTGTTCCGAATGCAGCGACAGCAAACATATACTTATTTCGAATGAGCGTACGCGAATAATTTACTAATTTACCTAAACAAAGAGCCTACAACTGTATTCTCTTTGGCGGTTCGTTTTTGAGGCACGGGTGACGTATCTACCTTTGTATACATATACATAGAATATCATTGGCCAAAATGAGCGTCCGTGGCTCATTGGTGTGGACTGTTGCCTTCAGATTTGAAAAACATTATGAGGAAACCTGCCTACGTTTGGGGCTAAATGGCGCTTTGTATATGTCAGTGAATATTTAATTAATTCAAGTGATTCTGCCTACAGTATTCTAACCTAATTAGAAAATCAAATGTTTTATAAATACATGTACTGATTAAAAAGACACAATTATTTAATAATAAAAGACGTTTTATTACTCAATACAATAAAACAAAATACAATCTCAAATCTCAAAAGTATAGCTAAAAATATTGATAGTTGCAAAGGAGGCTTACACGAAAGCAATGGCTGGGTATATTGGGAAATCAAATATGTATGTTTATGGTTTGTTTACTTATTGAATATGTATTTATATTGAATGCGCTTTGGTTTTACCACAATCAAATTTAGTGTTACAAAAAGATTGCGCAGCGTTTATTTACAAAATATTTGTAGAATAAGGCATAACATGTACATACATTGATTAAACGTTGAACCCGCCATTACGTGGTGTACAACTTAGTACTATATACGTAAAATAGACTGGGTCCTGGAATCGTACGAACCATGTTATAATACAACAAATTTGGGTCAAAAATAACGATGTGCTATCTCTCAGCTCGAAAACTCATGTTTTATGAATTTTATTAGTCTTCAAATTAGGTGGGCAAGTCCATTTTTAAAGTACAATAATTCACAAAAAAATTTGAACCATAAGATAACACATACTTTATAGCAACTTTTGCTATGAAACCATGTTAATAAACGCAACATTTAATACAGTTGTAGTTCAAAATTCATAAATTTGCATATTAACTACTAAGGCGTGACGACATAATTATGTAGCCATTTTTATGAAGCGTTTTTGGTAAAGTCCAATATATCATCCTTATTATAACATTAATGGTTGTGACATGAGCTACTGCAACCTGTAGTAGCTCATATCACAACCATTACACCACTACTACTCTGTAACTCTAGCGCCGATATTCTGATGGAACTATTACTAACTGTGTTACTCTCCCGCAGCTATGCGACCACTTCTACCCAGACTTCAAGTTGCCAGTCCAAGCATACAGCGCCATGCTCCTCGTCCCGTGGGTTCTGATCACGCAGATCCGATACCTCAAGTTCCTCGTGCCTTTGTCTACAGCAAATGTTTGTACTGACTGGAAATGGAATCTGAAACCCTAGAAACACCCAGACCAATACAAACAGACATTTCTATGCACACAAATGTGATTCTGACTTTTGAACCAGGTTTCTGGGTTCAACCGGCTAATATACGTAGTATCCCACGTCACAACTATTACTAATTGTGTTACTCTCCCGCAGCTTTGCGACCACTTCTACCCAGACTACAAGTTGCCAGTCCAAGCGTACAGTGCTATGCTCCTCGTCCCGTTGGTTCTCATCACGCAGATCCGATACCTTAAGTTCCTCGTGCCGTTCTCCGTGTTCGCCAACCTGTGTCTGCTGGTCACCTTCGCGATCACCTGCTACTACACCTTCACGGATATCCCGGATAATCCCGAAGTGGAGCTCGCTGTTGGTGTCACTAGTTGGCCGATGTTTATCAGGTGAGGATAAAAAGGTTAAACCATTGTGATTACATTTTAATTGGAATGCCAATTTTAGAAAGACTTATGAATTTAAGGATTCTCCATCAAAAGTTAATTAATTACTGTTTCATTCTGATGACCCATTTGGTAGAGCGTCGGTGGCTCAATGGTGTGGACTATTGCCCTCCTACCGAAAGGGCTGAGGTTCAAATCCCGTCACGTAACAATGTGATTTCGAATTTTCTGCGCACGCCCGAGAAGAGTTTCAAAAGTTGTGCGTGAAGTCGTCCAACCCGCACTGAGCCCGCGTGTACGACTAAGGCCTAAATTGTCTATACGGGTAGGCTCGTGCCTCTTGGTGATGATGATGATGACGCATTTGGTGAAATAGTTAAGAAGTCGGCTACTACACCAAGGGTTCCGGTTCGACCCCCGGGTAGTACAAACATTTGTTTGTGCGAACACGTCTGTTAATATCGGTCTGGGTGTTCTTTGCAACATGATTATTATCAAAATCAACAGCTCATTAAACGTCCCAACCGAGGAGCCGAACCTACCCGTAAAGGGTGATTATGCCTTAGTCGTCCACGTGAGCCCAGTGCGGAATGGCCGACTTCACGCACAATTTTTCAATCGTTTTCCTTCGCCGTAAGAGCGTCGGATAAACGTACATTTAAAATCCGGCCACGGGCATTCTTTTAGTAGACTAAAAGGATCCAAAAAACGCTTTAGTTATTATAATCA
This sequence comes from Leucinodes orbonalis, assembly GCA_019425675.1. NCBI lineage: Eukaryota > Metazoa > Arthropoda > Insecta > Lepidoptera > Crambidae > Leucinodes > Leucinodes orbonalis. The sequence goes on along the minus strand of PQWD01001478.1, from coordinate 110,855 downwards.
CTCATTAATTACTCAGTAGTAACTCGCATTTGCTAAATAAACGTCGCTCCACCATTACCCACAAATCGGCTTTGAACTAACTCAATGTTCGTGACATATGTTATATGTCCCGAACATTGAGTTAGTTCATTATTATATAATCCCTTACCAACAACCACGCGTACATTCAATCTTAGGATAAACCTTATCAGATAAACGTCTGTTGCACGTTCTCTTAATTAACGAGATAAGATATTTATATTCACTAATGCTGATAACAAATGTAATAAAAAAATATGTCAAGCCAAAACATTTTTAAATCATTAATTATAAATGTTTTGGATTGACATATTTTGAGAACGTCGGTGGCCCATTGGTGTGGACTGTTGCCTTCTGATCTGGAGGTTCAGGTTCAAATACCGCCACGTACCAATGTATTTTCGAAATTAAATGTTCGTTATTCGACGCTCTCACGGTGAAGGAAAACATCGTGAGGAAACCTGCGCACGCTTGCGAAAGATTCAATGGTTGTGCGTGAAGTTGGCCAATCCGCACTTGGCTAAAGGTAGGCTCGTGCACCTCGGCGGGGACGTATGATGAGCTGACGATGAAATAAATAATAAATACATATTCACTGACATTCACACAGCGCCATCTAGCCCCAAACTAAGCATTGGCCTGTAATATGGAAACTAAACAACGGATAAAAAAAGAATTACATAGAAAACACCCAGACCACTATAAACAGACATGTTCATGCACACAAATGTTTGTTCTGCCCGGGGATCGAACCCAGAACCCATGGTGTAATAGCCGACGTCTCAACCATTACACCAAATGGGTGATGATGAACATTAAACTTTCGAAAAGGAATCTTAAATCTTTAGTTTAATTTTAGTTATATTTTTCATTATTAAAGTGTAAAGAGCATCGAAGTTTAGTAAGTATGATTATTATTAACAATAATAAATGTTTTCAGCACAGCAATATTCGCAATGGAGGGCATCAATGTGGTGATGCCCGTGGAGAACGAGATGAGGAAGCCGCAGGACTTCCTCGGCTGTCCAGGAGTGTTGAACGTGAACATGACGTTGGTGGCTTTGCTGTACGGGGTGGTCGGAATATTCGGGTACATCAAGTATGGAAGTAGTGTCCAACCGAATATTACACTCAACTTGCCGCCGGATGAAATGTAAGTATATCATCAGCTCATTAAACATCCTCACCGAGGGGCACGAGCCTCCCCGAATAGGGCGGTAGTCGTCCATGCGAGCCCAGTGCGGATTGGACGACTTCACGCACAACCTTTGAATCTCTTTGCAGGCGTGCGCAGGTTTCATGACGATGTTTTCCTTGACAGTAAGACCGTCGGATAAACGTACATATAATTATGAAAATTCGAAGACATTGGTAGGTGGCGGGATTTGAACCTGCACCCTCCAGATCGGATGGCTACAGTCCACACCAATGAGCCGACGTTCCAACCACCGAAATGGAAGTGCAACACATTATAATTTGATTTGAAGGGATTAGTTGAGAAATCAACTATGAACCAAAGGTTCCGGGCTCAATTTCCAGATTGCCCAGGCATAAATATCTGTATTGGTAGGGGTGTTTCTATCAAAACTTTTTATATAGATTTCATAGTAAATAATAAAAGGGTGGGGCTACTTTCTCTAGATTATCTGAATACTGAAAATTTTATGAATTGATATTGATGGTTGTCACCGCACATATTATTTTATTTCATTTCAAAAATGTTTGGATATAGCTGGCAATCAAAGTTTTGTGTTCATTGTGACTGTTTTAATGCCTTTCATCTCTTCAACCTATCGCAGTCCACTGTTGGACATAGGTCTCCCCCATTTTGCGCCAGATATCCCGGTCCTCCGCTTTTCTCATCCAGCTTCCCCCAGCGACCTTACGCAAGTCGTTGGTCTATTGGGCCGGAGGGCGTCCTATGCTACGCTTGCCAAGACGCGGTCTCCATTCCAGAACTCGTCTGCTCCAACGGCCATCGGTTCTACGACATACGTGACCAGTCCACTGCCACTACAACTTGCTGATCCGGCGGGCTATGTCGGTAACTTTAGTTCTCTTACGGATTAAATCATTAATGCCTTTTGTAGTATACATTGGAATAGGCGAAAAAAACATTGTTTAGTTCCACTTGACGATCCAATGAGGTGTCTATTAGTTCCATGTGATTTCTGTCCCATATCTGAAAACTAAACTTTGATTTGCATTTTTGACAACAGATGTTAGGTCTCTTATATCCGGTAATTTCACTAGCTACAGTGCCCTCATCCCATAACACAAAAATGCGTAGCACTCTTATTCGACGGGACGATATCTGGCACTGCAAACCATGTACGGGACTCGTGAAGGGCATCGCGACTTTTTTTTAATGTTATAAGTGTACAGGACGGTCTGGACGCTCACCTGATGGTAAGTGATACGCCAGACCATGACAGAGCGGCATTGAAGGAGACCAACAACAGATTTATTATCCTCCATCAATGCCGCTCTGCGCCCGACACCCGAGACAACAGATGTTAGGTCTCTTATACGCGGTAATTTCACTAGCTACATTGCCCTCATCCCGAAACACAAAAGTGCATAACACTTCTGTTTGACGGGATGATATCTGGCACTGCGGTGGTACCTACCTAGACGACTCAGTATCGAGTCTACCACCTAGTAAGAAGATTGAAACATTAAAGTTAATTATCACCACCATTACATGACCAAGTTAAGCCTCCCACGTGATGTGGACATCAAAACGCCAATAAAACCCCCGTAATATAAATGAGACACACCCGCCCATTCAGGATTACGTCGGTTTTAATGTTCGCTGTAAAGATTTTGAGAAAACAATAAAGTTTAAATTACACCTTTATTGGAGGTGGTTACTTATTTATGTACGTCGTTCGCTTGAGGATAACCTTTATATATATTTAAGAATCATTTAAGACTAAAGAACTGTCAAAAATCAATACCTTTACATGATACACGTGTGGGTTCGATATAAATTTGAGTTTAATTCCAATACTTATATGGGGATCCCAAAAATATATATTATTTTCAAGTTTCATATGAAAACCTTAATGCGGTTCATCATCATCATCATCGGCTCATATGTCCCCACCGAGGGCACGAGCCTATCTTAACCTGAAGGTGTATAGGCCTTAGTCGACCACGCGGACCCAGTGCAGATTTTCCGACTTCACACACAACCTTTGAATCTCTTCGCAGGTGTGCGCAGGATTCGTCACGACGTTTTTCTTCACTGTAAGAGCGTCGAATGAACGTACATATCATTCCGGAAATTCGAAAAGACTGGTACATGGCTGGATTTGTACTCTCTAGATAGATGACAACAGTCCACAACAATAAGCTATTGCGTTTCTATTTTTTTTTATGTATAAGTGTACAGGACGGTCTGGACGCTCACCTGATGGTAAGTGATACGCCAGACCATGACAGAGCGGCATTAAAGGAGACCAACAACTGATAGACAGTTATTATCCTCCATCAATGCCGCACTGCGCCCGTCACCCGAGACAACAGATGTTGGATCTCCTATACCCGGTAATTTCACTAGTGCCCTCATTCCGAAACACAAAAGTGCATAACACTCCTGTTTCACAGGATGATATCTGGCCCTGCGGTGGTACCTACCTAGACGACTCAGTCACACTACATCAGTACCGAGTCTACCACCTAGTAAAATAAAAATAGTTCTGTTTTTTTCCACTCGGCTACGGAACCCTAAAAAGGCTTTTACTGTTAAAATTTCTTTCTCAATCTCAATTATTAAAATTCATTATAGCTGTACCTTAGTTATTTTATATTGTAAATGTTTGTGTTTACTCGTCCAGTGCTATTTTGTTAAGCCCAAATTGAATAAATGAAATACGAGTTATATAAAATATTCTTATACTAGCTTTTGCGTGCGACTTCGTCCGTGTGAAATAGTAACTTTGTCATCACGCTCTCTTTAATTATTATATAGTCTCCTGTATTGTAATGTTTAATTTAGGTGTGTAATGATAAGTGTAATATTCGGGTTAGTTCAATAAATATTTTTTCTTTCTTTCTTTCTTTCTTTCTTTAACTCGCTACTTCGTTAATATAGGAGAGTTAAAATTGCGATATCTCATAAAAAAATCCCCCGATTTTGAAACATTCTTCATTACTGCTCCACTCTTTTGCTCGTAGCGTGATGATATATAGCCTATAGCCTTTCTCGATGAATAAGCTATCTAACACTGAAAGAATTTTTCAAATCGAACCAGTAGTTACTAAGATTAGCGCGTTCAAACAAACAAACAAACTCAGCAGTATATCTATACTAATATTATAAAGCTGCAGAATTTGTTGTTTGTAAATATAAATATATCTACTGACAATCACACAGCGCCATCTAGCCCCAAGTTAAGCGTAAAACCTGTATTATGGGTCCTAAACAACGGATAAACATACATGTATACATTTTTTTTTTGTAAATACATACATATTATACATAGAAAACACCCAGACCATTACAAACAGACATGTTCATGCACACAAATGTTTGTACTGCCCGGGGATCGAACCCGGAACCCTAGTGTTGCGGCCGACCTCTCAACCGCAACACCAAATGGGTCGTCTAAACCATTGTGTATATTTGTTTGTTTGCGTATCACAGAAACTACTCCGTCCGATTTGATTCTTACTACTCTTTCTTTATCGAGGAAGGCCATTAGCTATATATCATCACGCTGAGAACAAAAGAAGCGGAGCAGCAAGGAAGAATGTGACATGAAACGGGGGATTTTTTTCAAACGGAGAGCTTCCGCTGCGTGCGTACGTAAATGGTTAAAGTTTCGCATAAGTCACGTATAAGAATATTGTTCCCCTTAAAAGGTTTTAAAAACAAGTCAGTGACAGTATATGCCTATCTTTTTTTGGTAACCAAATTTGTTCTTAAATAATGTATTATTTGCAAAGGTGTTAAAAGATGATATTAATCCTTATCGAAATAAATACGTTATTCATCACAAGTACTTACTTTTAAACGAAATTGTCCTTAACATTATTTGATTTAAATGTATATTTTAGATCTCAGTTTCAAAGAAGTAGCGGGTTAAAGTAAGCGTTCATCATCATCAGCTCATTAAATGTCCCCACCGAGGGGCACGAGCCTACCCGTATAGGGTGATTAGGCCATAGTCGTCCACGCGGGCCCAGTGCAGATTGGACGACTTCACAAACAACCTTTGAATCTCTTCGCAGGCGTGCATGAAGGTTTCCTCACGATGTTTTCCTTCACCGTAAGAGCATCGGATAACGTACATATATTTTCGAAAATTCGAAAACACATTGGTACGTGTCGGGATTTGAACCTCAGCCCTCCCGGTAGGAAGGCGACAGTCCACACCATTGAGCCACCGACGCTCTAAGAAACTATTCAAATGGGACGAAGTCGCGCGCGAAAGCTTGTTAAATAATATAAATGTATTTTAACCACATTATTAAAATTTTCGATTATTAGTATAAAGCTTTTATAATTAATGGGCATCAACAAAATATCCAGGGACTGAATATATAGAACAATTTCGACAAATTAATTAAGGAACCCTTGATTAGGCAACAGTCTAGACGATTCCATTGAGAGGCGAGTCTAGATTTCAATAATGGCTTTGACTAAAACAAATTTATTGTAACCGTAGTAACTATAATTATTTATTTTTACCAAAGTGAACAGGACGGTAAGGACGCTCACCTGATGGTAAGTGATACGCGGACACTGTAGCTAGTGAAATTACCGTGTTAAAGAGACCTAACATCTGTTGTCTCTGGTGCAGGCAGTGCGGCTTTGATGGAGGATAATAACTGCTTATCAGTTGTTGGTCTCGTTCAATGCCGCTCTGTCATGGTCAAGCGTATAACTTACCATCATGTGAGCGTCCTGACCGTGGTATACTTTGTAACATAAAAAAAATGCTGTGTGGGAAGGTCTTTATTTGCAGAGGAAATTATTAGGCTGATAATAAAAAGATTTAAAACTGGCAACATATAACACGCGCACACTGAGGACTGACGAAAAGCTATTAGAGCTAGAAACGGAGTTAGGCAGGTTGCATTGGGACATAATAGGTTTGTGTGAAGTCCGAAGAGAGGGGGAGGATACCACAATACTGCAATCCGGCAACCTGTTTTACTACCGTGAGGGCGACCAGATGTCGGGTTTCTCGTCCATAAGTCTCTCATCAACAACATCGTGAAGATCGAAAGTGTGTCAGCTAGGGTAGCGTACCTTGTACTAAGAATCACCAAGCGCTATGCGCTGAAGGTGGTACAGGTTTACGCACCGACTTCATCGCACTCCGACGATGAAGTGGAGGCTATGTATGATGATATCAGCAGAGCAATGCATACCTCCAAGACACACTTTACGGTCGTTATGGGAGACTTCAACGCAAGGCTGGGCATTCGAAGTGGTTGTGAGTTGAAAGGGGGCAATATGGATTTGGACACCGGAACCCCAGGGGACAGCGGCTGGCCGATTTCATGGAAAAAGAGGGACTCTTTATGATGAACTCTTTTTTCAAGAAGCCGCCGCAGAGGAAGTGGACTTGGTTGAGTCCCGATGGTTCCACACGAAATGAGATTGACTTCATCATGACCACCAGAAGACATATATTTAACGACGTCTCTGTGATCGCCAGGGTGAAAACCGGTAGCGATCACCGTATGGTAAGAGGCACGTTAAATATTAATGTTCAACTGGAGAGGTCTCGCCTGATGAAGTCTACGCTCCGACCTAACGTGCTTCAAATCAATAACCCCGAGAGCTTTCAACTCGAACTGCAGAATCGCTTTGAATGCCTAGAGAGCTGCGTAACAGTGGACGATATAAATAGCGGGCTAGTGGAAACTCTGCAAACAGTTGGGTCTAAGTTTTGCAAGGGACAACGCAAATTAAGACCCAATAAACTATCTCAACAGACTCTCGATCTCATGGCGACAAGACGACAGATGAAACTGCAGTCTTCAGACGACGCGTCACAATACCGGCAGCTTAATAGACGTATATCCAGCTCCTTGCGACGCGATATTCGTCGCTTTAATACAAAGTGTATTAAAGAGGCGATCGAACGGAACAGGGGTTCCAAGGTGTTTGCAAGGAACATGTCTGTTGGGCAAAGCCAGCTGACTAGTCTGAAGACCAACAGTGGAAATGTAGTCTCATCTAAACCAGAGATTTTGAGGGAGATTGAGAAGTTTTACAGCGAGTTATATACCGCTACACAGATTCCCGCTTCAAGCTTAGCCGAAGACCCGAGAGCTAAGTTAACCCGACATTTATCTGAGGATATCCCGGAAGTCACCTTGAGCGAGATTAGGATGGCTCTGAAACAACTTAAGCGAAATAAGGCCCCCGGAGAAGACGGAATTACCGCAGAACTTTTGAAAGCAGGTGGCACGCCACTCTTTAATTCCGTGATCCGTGAGGGTGCGACGCCAGAGGCGTGGAGCAATGGCGTGGTGGTGCTTTTCTTCAAAAAAGGCGACAAAACCTTGCTGAAGAATTATAGACCCATCACGCTATTGAGCCACATTTACAAGTTGTTCTCCAGAGTCATCACGAACCGTCTCGCGCGTAGGTTTGATGATTTCCAGCCCCCCGAACAAGCCGGGTTCCGCAAAGGCTTCAGCACCATAGACCACATACATACGCTGCGGCAGGTTATACAGAAGACTAGAGAGTATAACCGGCCATTATGCTTGGCGTTTGTGGACTATGAGAAAGCCTTTGATTCGATCGAGACTTGGGCTGTGCTTCAGGCCCTCCAACGGTGCCATATTGACTTTCGCTATATCGAAGTATTGAGATGTCTGTACGAGAGCGCTACTATGTCAGTCCGTGTACATGAAGAGCTTACACAACCTATCCAATTGCACCGAGGAGTGAGACAGGGAGACGTTATATCTCCGAAACTGTTCACAGTTGCGTTGGAAGATATGTTTAAGCTGCTCGATTGGAAAGGACTTGGCATCAACGTGAATGGCGAGTACATCACTCATCTTCGATTTGCCGATGATATAGTAGTCATGGCAGAATCCATGGAGGATTTAAGCACTATGCTCGAAACCCTAGACGGAGCTTCTCAACAGGTGGGTCTTAAAATGAACATGGACAAGACGAAAGTCATGTCTAATGCCCATGTCGTACCTATACCGATATCAGTTGGAAGTTCTGTCCTCGAAGTTGTTGACGAATATGTGTACCTGGGACAGGTAGTCCAAATGGGTAGGTCCAACTTCGAGAAGGAGGTTTCTCGTCGANCCGAACGCTGCCCATCCTAATTGGATTCGACGAGAAACCTCCTTCTCGAAGTTGGACCTACCCATTTGGACTACCTGTCCCAGGTACACATATTCGTCAACAACTTCGAGGACAGAACTTCCAACTGATATCGGTATAGGTACGACATGGGCATTAGACATGACTTTCGTCTTGTCCATGTTCATTTTAAGACCCACCTGTTGAGAAGCTCCGTCTAGGGTTTCGAGCATAGTGCTTAAATCCTCCATGGATTCTGCCATGACTACTATATCATCGGCAAATCGAAGATGAGTGATGTACTCGCCATTCACGTTGATGCCAAGTCCTTTCCAATCGAGCAGCTTAAACATATCTTCCAACGCAACTGTGAACAGTTTCGGAGATATAACGTCTCCCTGTCTCACTCCTCGGTGCAATTGGATAGGTTGTGTAAGCTCTTCATGTACACGGACTGACATAGTAGCGCTCTCGTACAGACATCTCAATACTTCGATATAGCGAAAGTCAATATGGCACCGTTGGAGGGCCTGAAGCACAGCCCAAGTCTCGATCGAATCAAAGGCTTTCTCATAGTCCACAAACGCCAAGCATAATGGCCGGTTATACTCTCTAGTCTTCTGTATAACCTGCCGCAGCGTATGTATGTGGTCTATGGTGCTGAAGCCTTTGCGGAACCCGGCTTGTTCGGGGGGCTGGAAATCATCAAACCTACGCGCGAGACGGTTCGTGATGACTCTGGAGAACAACTTGTAAATGTGGCTCAATAGCGTGATGGGTCTATAATTCTTCAGCAAGGTTTTGTCGCCTTTTTGAAGAAAAGCACCACCACGCCATTGCTCCACGCCTCTGGCGTCGCACCCTCACGGATCACGGAATTAAAGAGCTTCTGAAGGGTCTTAAGCACTGGCGTGCCACCTGCTTTCAAAAGTTCTGCGGTAATTCCGTCTTCTCCGGGGGCCTTATTTCGCTTAAGTTGTTTCAGAGCCATCCTAATCTCGCTCAAGGTGACTTCCGGGATATCCTCAGATAAATGTCGGGTTAACTTAGCTCTCGGGTCTTCGGCTAAGCTTGAAGCGGGAATCTGTGTAGCGGTATATAACTCGCTGTAAAACTTCTCAATCTCCCTCAAAATCTCTGGTTTAGATGAGACTACATTTCCACTGTTGGTCTTCAGACTAGTCAGCTGGCTTTGCCCAACAGACATGTTCCTTGCAAACACCTTGGAACCCCTGTTCCGTTCGATCGCCTCTTTAATACACTTTGTATTAAAGCGACGAATATCGCGTCGCAAGGAGCTGGATATACGTCTATTAAGCTGCCGGTATTGTGACGCGTCGTCTGAAGACTGCAGTTTCATCTGTCGTCTTGTCGCCATGAGATCGAGAGTCTGTTGAGATAGTTTATTGGGTCTTAATTTGCGTTGTCCCTTGCAAAACTTAGACCCAACTGTTTGCAGAGTTTCCACTAGCCCGCTATTTATATCGTCCACTGTTACGCAGCTCTCTAGGCATTCAAAGCGATTCTGCAGTTCGAGTTGAAAGCTCTCGGGGTTATTGATTTGAAGCACGTTAGGTCGGAGCGTAGACTTCATCAGGCGAGACCTCTCCAGTTGAACATTAATATTTAACGTGCCTCTTACCATACGGTGATCGCTACCGGTTTTCACCCTGGCGATCACAGAGACGTCGTTAAATATATGTCTTCTGGTGGTCATGATGAAGTCAATCTCATTTCGTGTGGAACCATCGGGACTCAAGTCCACTTCCTCTGCGGCGGCTTCTTGAAAAAAGAGTTCATCATAAAGAGTCCCTCTTTTTCCATGAAATCGGCCAGCCGCTGTCCCCTGGGGTTCCGGTGTCCAAATCCATATTGCCCCACTTTCAACTCACAACCACTTCGAATGCCCAGCCTTGCGTTGAAGTCTCCCATAACGACCGTAAAGTGTGTCTTGGAGGTATGCATTGCTCTGCTGATATCATCATACATAGCCTCCACTTCATCGTCGGAGTGCGATGAAGTCGGTGCGTAAACCTGTACCACCTTCAGCGCATAGCGCTTGGTGATTCTTAGTACAAGGTACGCTACCCTAGCTGACACACTTTCGATCTTCACGATGTTGTTGATGAGAGACTTATGGACGAGAAACCCGACACCACCCTGGGACATCTGGTCGCCCTCACGGTAGTAAAACAGGTTGCCGGATTGCAGTATTGTGGTATCCTCCCCCTCTCTTCGGACTTCACACAAACCTATTATGTCCCAATGCAACCTGCCTAACTCCGTTTCTAGCTCTAATAGCTTTTCGTCAGTCCTCAGTGTGCGCGTGTGCGTGCGGAATTATAATAAGATATAATTTATCTACAATATTTTCGGCTTATTATATCCACGCCGATCAAGCAAGTCTTTTTTTCTAAACAATTACTTTATTATTTTATCAAAAATATTAGGTTCCGTGATCACGGAGTTTTCGGGTTTGGTGTCTCTTCGCCTATTATGTCGGTTTTTGAAAATTGGGTTACTAATTATTACACTTTAAAGTTTAAAGACTACCGTTGTATCCATAGAGCGATATAAGTGATCACTGAATTTCTAAAGGAAAGTATAATTTTGGTGACAAAGCATCTTAATAGCAAGCCTATCGACCGATGTATTTTTAAATATAAAATTTGTCGGAAATATCACGGAAATATCCAATGCGAAATTGTTAGACTTACTTATGATAAAACCAATAATAGATACATTTCATTCTTTTATCTATGATTACATAAGTTTAATGTAACATATCGAAGCGTAAACGTGCTTCTGGTATCGCCTAGATATCGTATTTTATGTGTACTATTAGGTGAGTGTTATACTTAGATATTACTTGGTATATTGAGCAATATTATGTGCAATATGATGTGACGATGAAGTAAAAATTCATATACAAATATATTATTAGCAATTGATCAGGTTTTCCCACACGGCATAGCCTTGGAAAGATTGTGCCTTATAAGTACTTAATTTGTGCCAACAACCACATTACTTTCGTACTAGGTGGAATCTGAGAGCCATCTCCGCTTGCCACTTGTCGGGTATAGCTGTGAAGGCTATCAGTGGCTAGACTGAACGTGCCTTTAATAACGGAAGTACTCCAGATAATATTTTTCTGACACCAATCCGATAATCGTCCATTGCAATAGTTGTTTGACTTGGGTGATCGTCAACTGAACGCGAGAGCCGTTTGATCTAACCCTTTGTAATACATATCGACATTTGCTGTTCGTAGTAGGTACCATATGTATGAGAAAAAATACAGGTTAGGTTTTATAAATAAGATTTCGAAAGAAACAGTAATCAAAGAGCACATGATGCAGTTTTGCAATGTTTAATTTACTTTTCATAATTTCTGATCATAAATGAAATAAGGTAAGCCGCATGTACGGTTCATAAAGTACAGAATTGTGTAAACTTCGTGTAGACGATGAGGGTTAGTAAAAGACACACAACGTGTCAAAATCGTGTTTTAGTGCTCAATTACAAAAGTGGAAGGTCCCAGGTTGAGTTACAGTTTACTGCCTTTTTACTGTTTCGGACATCACCATTTGTATTTTCGCATGTTCAATATAATTAGGGTTGCCATCCGTCCGGATTTTCCCGAATTTGTACTTGTTTAAACAACATCCGAGTGCCGCCTGGTTCGGGTTTTTGAAATGTGTAAGGTTGGTGTTATCAGTCAGTGGAATTACATTTTTCTTGGTTCAAAATTCATTCGCAAAACACAATATATCCGCATTCAAGAAGGCTCGGCGAAATCTGTACAAAATGAATAACAATTTTTAAGTATAATACAAACAATGATGTAAGTATCTATTTTTGTTACAAAACAAACTTTTGGAGTGCGCGAAAAAAAAACATATTTCACCAAATGTCCGGGATGTTTGGCAATTTGGTTGATGGCAGCCCTAAATATAAAGAGTACCTTGGTACTATTCCCTTGTTACGACCCCGACCCGTTCCTTTGATGTTCACGGACAGGGTTTTCGTAACTCCCACTTACGGATAAGACGCCTCACAGATGGTTTGCGGTTCGATAAATCTACGTAATGTCAAATACAAGTTTATGCTTCTAGAATGTATTTTCGTATTTAATGTAAAAAATGTTACATAAACAAAGATTTTTTTTTTCCTTTTATGCACAGTTAACACACGTATATTTAAATATTTATATTTGTAAAAGACGCAACATAGGTTAGAACGAACTAGGTAATAAACTTGTATTTAGGGTTGTATGTACTATAAAACCATGTCACCAATACAATAAGTCTATTTTTATAACTAACAAATAAACAAGTATCAATAATAGTAACCTTTTGCATTATAAGAGCTTCTTGTGTAAAGAATTTGCAAGGGTTGGTCAGGTGGATACGATTTATACAGATTTCTACAAGGCCTTTGATAGAGTGAACCACTCTGTGTTGTGTGCGAAACTCAATTCTTATGGCATTCATGGCAACTTGTATCGGTGGGTAGATTCCTATCTTGCGAACAGGAGTCAGATAGTTACACTCAAGGGTTACAAGTCATCTCGTATTCTAATAACATCAGGTGTGCCACAGGGCTCGCATTTGGGTCCTTTGTTGTTCATTATTTTTATTAATGATTTGACACGACTTTTATCATGCCCGCATTTGCTCTATGCTGATGACTTAAAAATTTTCTCTCAATTTATAAGTCTAATGATTGTCTCATTGCAAAATGATTTGAATGTTCTGTCGAGTGTACAAACGTGACTTGAGACAATCTGTTTGTGTACCAAATAAATTAATAAATAGTATGACTATAATAAAATTAATAAAGTAAACTTAAACATTTTAGGTGACTTATTAATTTAGTAAAATATATTCAATGTTGTGCCTATAACTCACTAGGAGGAGTATAAGAGTATCTATAACTTAACTTAAGCTTAGCCTTTAACTTGTCTTAAAAGAAGCTTACTTATTTAACAACTCGAATTCAAGTAATGTGCGTTGGCTGACATTTTCATAAACGTTTAAATACAAACTTACGTTTAAAGATCGCTGAAGCTGTCGTCATATTTCATACATCGGTTGCTAAAAAAGGCGATAAGCAGGTAGTATCATTAACCGGCGTACACCCGGTCGAAAATTGCAAATTGACGTCTGCGTGTTACCAACATAAAAAAAGACTACGGCGTCTGCGCAGCTGTCGGCGACGAATGCAATCGTAGGGACAGAATTTTTAATAAACCTTGCATTTATTATTGCCTAAAGTTCACATCAGTACGTGGATGCTTTTGATAAGGCCATTTATTAGTAACCAATATTGATGACGAAATAAAATCACCCAAAATTAACTGTTAAAAATTATAATACACCAAATTCATGACCCAGTCTAGCTTATAGCTAACCGATCTAAAAAGACTAGAAGGATTCAGAAGACACAAGGACTCGGGACTCATGTGACCTACGAGTTCTAATCTTCAAAATACTCTCCAAAAACCTAAAAGACTTAAGTTTTTACAACACCATTAGTTTTTGCGAGACAGCAAAATTCTAACTCAAGCTTAATGAAAAGTTGCATTTATAATTGACTGCATATTCCCTTATGTTAAATGCCAAAGCAAAAGTAACCCACAACGTCACGTTTAACTTGAAACCTTTAAAGTAACATAAAACAAAACATTTCTTAATGACACGTTAAACTCTAAAATCAATACCATATCTAACAAATTTAAAAATGACTTTATAAATAGCTCGAAAACGTTTTCGGTGGCCTCACAGCTAAGACAAAAAACGCCTTAGTATCTCTAGAAGAGAAGACATATGAAAGAGCGAGACGGTGGTCGTTTAAAAATTGAGGGCTCAACACCTGTTCGGTTAGAAGCGGGTCCAAAACATCTGGCTTGTTATTCGCATTCTCAATATGAAACCGAGACGCAATTTCACTGGCATTCTGATACGCCATGATTTTAGAGTAAAAAAGTTATTGAGGAATTCAACCCTTCGTGATTATAAAACTTTTTCTATCTGGTTCTAATACTTCTTAAAAAATAAATAAATTACTAGATGACTTACTATTACGTGCTATATTAACTAATGGAGTGATGGTAGGTGAGGTTTGTACCAATAAGATGGTTTGAACCGAGAACAATAAATGCTTTAATTACAATTAAATAGCAACAACTTTAAAGGTTTGCGGAAATTAGCAACAGCTTATGTCTGTTTAATTTAAAATGCAGTATACAGAGGTAACAGGTACTCGTATTTTATGGTTAGTTAACGTAATTCAATTTATAATAACTTACTCGAATAAATAATGAACTTGTTAAGGCACGGCTTTGCTTGTAAGGCACTACAAAAAATCCCCTAATATCAAATCATTTTATGTCATCTATCATGCATTTTGTAGCTTACTCGCCGTGGTGCGCATGCGCAGGGTGCAATCAATCGGCCGCGCCGCGCATCCACGCGACTCGCATCACGATAACACGTTAGTGTTACATTACAAAAATGCACCGCGGCATTATCCCATAACGGAGACGTATGTGGCATAATTCATTATTGTAATTGCATAGCGTGGACATAGGCGAGTTTTTATTAGATGGATCGTTGGATTTATTCAAGCCACACCCAATTTTGATTTGATAGGTGTAGTTTGGATATACGAGTATATTCCGATATAGCTAACCTAACGACCACACAACGCGCTTTAGACTAGAACGTGTCAGGCTTTTGTAGTTTGCAAGCAGAAAGCTATAATTTGTTAATACTTATAGTTTAGTATAAAAAAAAGTGTATCCTTTTCTTAAATGTGCCCTCCGATCTATGCTAAAAACTGGTACACAGACTATTTGATAACAAATATGCAATAAATTTTTTTTTGCAAATCATACCCTGGCCATATATAAAAGCGATGGAATTTTGTACGAGTCTCTATGCAGTTTTCAAGATTAAGTCAATTATGTTTAAAGCTCATGAATCATAACATATTTCGTATAATAAGTCATTAAGTCTAATGTGGGCGAAGGCGTCGTGCAAAAAAAATAATATACTGAACCACAATTAACGGAGATGGTTTGCTCTTGTTAACGTCTTCCGCAGAAGCTCAATTAACAGCAGTTACCGACAGCCCCCGTATCAATAAATGATCGTTTTTTACGCGCATCGGTAATAAATATGCAATAACGACAGTTTGATGACGCAGTTGTACCAATTTTAATGAAACAATCACACATCAGTTTTTAAATATAGGCCATTTCGTAAGAAAGAGATTATGCCGCATATCTTGTCTACACCTATGCCATAACCAGAAGTACTTCTATTATTTTTTAGACCCTGGCATATATCTTCTGGAAAAGGAAAATATTATTTTTGACAACAAGACAAACATGAATACTTTTTTGAAAGCCTTGCATTATTTTAGTCTCTATATAAAGCAGCATAACTTCCTCATAACTCTTGTAAATAATAGATTGTGACAAGCGCTTCCAAGTCGTGATAGTAAGGGCATATGCCTCGGGAAGGTCACAGTCGTGTCCACTCTCTACCCATTATGTTGATACCCCTGACAATCTACGCGATATTAACCCTATTACTATGAATAAGGGCAAATTTATAGCAGCAGGATAGGAGATTTATCTTGCTGACAAACATTTTATAGGCAATGCTATAACATCGGGCCCTTACAAGTCATTATGAAATGCGTATACCTTCGAACGACGTTTGATACCGTGTTCCTATTGTTATTCTGTTGCGGTTTTTGACGACCTTTAAGGTAAAAGTTCAATTGACCTTTATAAAATTAACTTAAATATTGTATGAAATTGTGATGCTCTTTCTGAAGTGAGCGATAGGCTGCGGCGTTTTAGAAAACAACAAAAGACCATTAATTTAATGATAGGTGTGTGGGCTTCATCCGCCTAGGCGGCTATGCCAATTAGGTATTGTGGTTAAGAGGTTGACTGCAACACCAAGGGTTCCGGGTTCAATCCCCGTGCAGTACAACATTTTATGTGCATGAACATTCTTTGTAATGGTCTGGTGTTTTCTAGTATAATAGATGTATTTACAAAAAAATGTATATAAGTATGTTTATCCGTTGTTAAGTACCCATAATACAGTACTAATTAATGTTAATCATCTCGTCCAATCCGCACTGGGCCCGCGTGTACAACTAAGGCCTATATACCCTATACGGGTAGGCTCGTGCCCTTCGGTGGGGACGTCTAATGGGTTGACGATAATGAAATATACAATTAAAAACAATGTATCCGAAGCACGGAATCACGCACTTCTTAGCCAATGATTCATTTAGCGAAAATCTATACCGCTGCCTAACGAGATGAAACTATCGTTCTGTTTTTCATTTCGAGTGACACGAATACGAGCAAATTTTGATACGAACGAAATCCAAGGGGGATTTCGTTCGTATCAAAATTTGCTCGTACGTGGTACTGATGGTACCTCTGGTTACATTGCCATGTTAGTATCGGAAAACGGAGAACTGAGTTATCTGGCGTAAAATAGGGAATAAGTAACTATGTTAAGCTGAAATACGATAAGGTAAAGCGAACCAATTCTAAGCGCATGCAGAGGACATAACGGACAGTATTCACACATAATTTTATTATGATAAGGGAGGAATTGTACAAACGGTTATTTATACAAGTTATATGTTGGCTTGTTATCATATATTACTTATTTGGTACACGGGTGTGTAATTTTCCAGGATCTATTTTATCGCTGCAGTGGTAGGAGTGTTGACGTAACTCGTTATAACGCTTCGTTTAGTGAAACGTAATTATACTGAAATATTATTTAGAATTTTTAGTATAAGTAATTCCAAAAAATATAATGTAAAAGGAGTAATGACTTAAGTGTTTTAAAAAGGAATACTAAATACAATTTTACAAAGAAAATTATAATAATTCTAAGTTAGAAGTCCCGTTGTCAACAAATAAAAACTGGTTCCATAAAAATATTCTAGAATTTCGAGTTTAAGTGGCATATTAGCTTTTTTTTATATGCCAGAATTTTAATTTAACTTAACACCGAACAGTATCATATTTTTATCAATTAAAGCCTAGCCTAGATTACAATAAATACCGTTACCATTACGTCAAAAGCGTGTGGGTTTTATCAAATAGGCCGAAATATGCTGTTAAAATTGTGGTTTGTTTTAAATATTTTTGACGTAAACAGGGCAAAACTCTGAAACTTCATTTAGTTCTATGGAGTCAAACCCGTAGTTGGGACAGGAACTGCGCTTAAACTGAGCAGTTTTATGATAATGTCCGAATTATGTTTTATTATTGTCTTAGTTTTGTACCAAACGTTTTATAGGTACTTACTAAAATAGCAATTAATTTAGTAAGTATGTACGTATAAAACATATCTAATATTCATAGTCACAGTATCTGTACCTGTGACTTGACATATTTACGTAAGTTAGCAAGTGCACTGTGTCCTTGTGTTATTTCCATCTCAAAAGTTAACAACTTAATAACTAAGTACAGTTCACAGTGCACTGCAGGTGCCAATATACACTTACTTTCAGGAACCTGTCTTGTTAGTAACTCAGGTATATTTAATAAATATATAAAACGTACGTAATGTATTACAGGAGATCTGTACACCTGTATTGTGACAAAATAACAGCTGTTAGGGCAATCATTAGTCAGCGCCTAATCCATTCAAACATTCTCGGAACACGCAGACGCGTTGACGTATCGTTGTGACTGTCACCGATATATATCTACGATACTCAGAACGGTTAGAGAAGTCCATAACATCGGAATAATGACTTTTTTATGTTACAGATTGTACAGGACTGTCAGGTTGCTCACCCGACCTGATGGTAAGTGATACGCCTGACCATGGCATTGAAGGAAAAATAACAACTGATGGACTGCTATTCTTCTCCATCAATGCCACACTGCGCCCTTCTCCCGTCTCAACAGATGTTAGGTCTCTTATACCCGGTAGTTTTACTAGCTACAGTGCCCTCATCCCGAAACATAAAGTGCATAACCTTGTCCTATTTCACGGGACGATAATTGGCACTGCGGTTGTACCTACCTAGAAGACGCAGTATCAAGTCTACCACCTAGTCGGTTCTTCGGTTAAATTCGGCGGGTGCCCGATTACTTTACAATAAATGTTGGAGTTCCATGATAATGGTTCAATTAATTCTTATTGTTTCTAAATTTTAAAATTGATCTGAATATAACAAAAGCTCATTATGATTGTACGCTATGCACCGTTAACTATTACGCATGGAACGAATATTTTCTTTGAAAAAAATGCGGCTTATCTGACTAATACCATAAGATAAGAGGGCTTCCACCGAGGTCAGACGAATACGTCATGACTCACAATAATGACAAAATGATCTTGGGCATACCTACGTTCGGCCTATCCGGTTAGTGAGTCATGCACTTCCATTATATCCCAACATTGACACCCTTATTGGAATACCATACCTTACTGACACTTATAGAGCTGAACTTAAAGAAAAAGGAATAGTTATGAATAAACATTCCAACCTTCTAAGATTTCGAAACTGATGTGCTAGATATCTTAATATGGTCTAAGAATGGATGAGTCGTGCGTTATTGTTGGAGCTTACACTGAACACAAGTTTGGCGATCTTATTGTAAACCTGCATTGCGAAGTTTTCTGGCACAGACTAATGTAATGGTTAGTTATCAGTTAGCGAAATTACGTTCGATAAAATGTAAAGGTATGTACTTGGAGTCCGTATTACAAACCTTACTTGTAAGTTGAGAAACAGGACGTTCAAGAAAATATTACACGATGGATAGAAATAAAATTTTCAGGCATCAAACATGCTTCGGAACGCTCTCGGAAAGCCGTACTATAAAATAACCAGTCTCAAAAGAGTATATAAGAATTCCTTACGATAAAAGTCGCCAATTCGGGACTTCTGACAAGAGAGTGGTGGTTAAGCAAATCGATATTTTGGGATGTTTATTTTTATTTGCTTGGGAATAAAAAACTCCATAAGGTACCAACTTACCTTTATGCATTGCGAATCTGCCAATGACATAGATGCTTAGCTGCCTATTTACTTAACCTATATTTCATGACGAGATCCCTCTAGATGATAGGTAGATATTGCGATATTCGTAATCAGCTGTCATAGGCGAGTCAGCCGTTTCGCGAAATTAAGAAAAAGAGCTACTTAGAAGATCTTATTCGGATGAACTTTTTGCGATAAGCTGGAGTTAGTCTTCACAGATTCACCAAGCAAGATCTTTATGTGGATACTTTGCCAGGTAAAATGTTTATATAGAATAGTGCTATGTAATGGATAAGATACCATGAAACGATTTTTCTAGTTGGGTTGGGTTCTTGCTTTAAGTTGGTGATCATCACAACGCTACTAGTATGTCTATACACCTATATTAATGTATAATTAGCAATGTTCAGGCTATTATGAGCTAATTTAAAGTACACTGGTTTCAGCTAAAAGATTATTCCTGATTATAGGACGGAAGGGTGTGGAGGTAATGATTTTTAGGGTAGCAATCGCAAAGCTTTATTGGCTATTGGCCTTACGATTAAGTCAGATTATTTGAGATATGGCCCTTCTGCCTATCATAATTAGTCAAATAAAAAACATTCGCCATATTTATAGTAAATCTGCATAGTGAAAAGAGACGACTTTCAATGACTTGATGATCATGATGAAATAGAATTCGACAAGTAAAATAAAACTAAATTCTTATTTATCCTGTAAAAAAGAACACTACCCCAATATAATTTTATTCTTATAAGTAAAAACCCAAATCGATTCTAAATTACCATGAAATCAATGCAGGTTTGACTACACTTATAGAGCAGAATAACATCGTAAAAATAATCAAAATAAGTGCGATGTTACATGTATGTATTTAACCAAAAAATACCCGTCCCCATTTGGTAATAAAAATCGTCTCGCAGGCCGTCGGGCCATGCGAACCCTCGCAATATTTCTGGTGCGACGGAACATGGGGCGGGCGTGCGACGCATGGGGAAAACAAGCCAAATACACGAGCCCAATAAAATCACCTAAAACACAATACCGTTTACAAAACAAAAAAGTGCTACTTTCATTCATACATACCCTCATAAACGAAGAAAATCGTTGATAGCAGTATTGATCACTTAATGTACACAAATCATTAAATAAAACTTTTAAACAGCAATGTAAAAACACTGGATTTTAAATGATGTTAAAAGAATAAACTTAGTAACACAACACAATTATTGTAAACACTGTTAGAACACCACATCTGCTCAATAACTAGCCAGTCAAAATAAAATAATATTTCTATACGGGGACGACGTATACCGAACCAAAACGCACACAAAGTGATACTAAAGTGAATGAATGAATACAGATGAAATGAAACGACAAGGCGTATTGAATGAACTTTCTGGGAGTAGCTAGTACTGCCATCTAGTGCATATGACTTTTAAAGTAGAGCTATGAAGTCTAAGTGCAAAAAGTTTATTACCATATCTGCTAGGTGGCGTTGTTCTAGAACCTACGCGTGACTCTGTGTATTTGGATACGCTTCACTTTATTTATTTTGCTTACAATTGAACTACATAAACTTTATTTATTTCGCACTTTTTATTATAATATTTAGAGAAGTAGTTTTACGGTACAAATTTTAAGTTACATCAAACATCAATAATCAGGCATCAGACGATATATATTTTTTAATTGATTATGCTAGACAATGTGATGATTGCTAGTAAAATTACCGCGTCTAAGAGCGTTTAGCCACATCCAAGATCCAAGACCTCGGTTATCTTGGGCGGCGGACGCATTTCGGCGTTGATTGAAAATACTCTACTGTCTATCAGTTGTTAGTTTCATTTAACGCCGCTCAATCATGGTCAGGTGTATCATTTACCGTCAGGTGAGCGTCCCCAGATCGTACGGTCGTACTTTGTAACATGAAAAAAAAAACAACGTACTACAGGACGATCTGGGGACGCTCACCTGACGGTAAGTGATACACCTGAATCCTGATACACGTACGGTCGTACTTTGTAACATGAAAAAAAAAAACAATACATAAACATTTTGAACACATCGTCTACTTCTTTTGAAAGTAATAAACGTTCCAGAGCAATAGCGGGCTATTGAGCAAGTTACATTTTTATCAAATAAATAATTATTATCATTTACCGGTGTTTAAACTCGGAGGATTAGGGAGTGTTTTAATTTAAACTTTAAAGCAACGACCATTAGGCTAGTGGTCGTCGGTTTAAAGCTCTGAATAAAGTATTCACACATTCATTCGTTTAATCATAAGTGTATCCGAACGCAGCAAGTTCATTGCACTCTCTAAAATTCAGTTCGACATAAACTTCATTCTTTTCCTTGCTGTTGTCATTTGATTAAACGTCAAAAATGGAGGAGGATCGTCTTTTCGATGAAAGAGTTTCGATTCGGGAATCTGCTCGACCCTTGAAGAAATATGGTAGTACTTGCAATCATATGAAAAGGAACGAAGAATACATCAAACATGTAATGGCAAAAGGTGATACGTTGCAAGGGCTCGCACTCAAATACGGTGTTACTGTAAGTGTGTGATTCCCTTCACGAAAGTGTTATTATTTTATTTGATGGGCTGTGATAAGTAATGTGTGTGTATAATGTGTCTAGACGTCCGTTGTTTGTTTTAGATGGAAAAAATACGAAGAGCAAACAGGCTATTCGCAACGGATAGTTTGTTTTTGAGAGAGTATTTATTGATTCCTGTGACGAAAGACTCCCCGTTCTATGAGAATGGTGAGCGGGTAACGGAGCCAGCTCCGCCGAACCATCGAGCCTCTATAGCTGGCATGCCTACTAGAGACTTCTCTCCTGGAAGTCCTGATGAGAAGAAGACATTTGATGACTTCCTGAGCAGGCTGGATTCATCTCTCGCCGATATAAAGAAACATGTCGAAAAGTCTAAGGAAAACAGTGAGTGAGTACTTTGTTTTGATTTTAATCAATTTGTTTTAATTGCATTTACAATCACCTAACAGAATTTTTTAAATGTAATATGATATAATAATAATTCTAATAAGAATTGGTGCTTCATTTGAATAATTTGATAACAGTGTTTACTTAGTTTCTGATAAGGGTTTATTAGATATGAACACTGTTTGTGAACTCATGATACTGATATATTTAACTATGTATAAACTGTAGGGAATAAGTTACTTGTGTTATCTTACTCCAGCTGGAGTTTGTTTTACAAGAATAGTTTCTATAATGATAAGCTTAAAAACCTTGCTGCCATGCATATTTCCTCTATTTGAATATGTGAATAATTTAATAATTTATTTGGTTTCACTTCCATAACTCTTTTTTTATACTGCATAAGCTTAGATGAACTACCTAGATGCAAAATCAATTCAAAAAGTGTCCGCGGCTCTCAAAACCTTTGCCCATTGCATAATTTGTGCATAATTTATATTCAGTTCTACTGGTCATATTGAAGTAGTAGTGTGCCCATTCTTTTTTGATTTGGTCCCTTGCAGTGAGGTGTTAAAGTCAAAATTTAAATGAATAATTTAATGTCATATATGTGTTACTTAAAAGCTCGACTAGTTGGTAGATTGAAATTGAGATTTTCTAGTAAAAACCTAAAATTTACCCCGTCATCATGCTATATTTCCAAAATGGTTCGTACTTTAACCACAATTTAAATTATTATTACTTAAACCAACATCTACTAGCTGACAGCAGAGTAACCGGACACTATTGAATTCGAATGTGAAAAGGCCTGATAAGTTGTCCTATTTTCAGCAATTCTTACATTTGCTCATATCAGTCTATCTTAGGATTTTCACTTAAATCTTTAAGACTTACGGTAGTTGAGCTTTTACAGTAACATTTATATACCAACATGTATGTTAGTGTTGCTCGGACATTTTTTGGTTGATGTTAATGGTTTGAGATTATAATTGAATACTAAATGATTGTCTTCTTATGGTGTTCTAATAATAGAAATCTTATAATAAAAATTCTGTTTTTATGGAGCAAATAATATATTGATACACAAAAATTGTAGTATTCGACAATAAAATCCTGTTAGCGCATTATAAATAGCAGAAATGCCTGTTTCCACAAATAATAGATTTCTAATGTCTCTCTGTGATAAGTCATAAAAATTCTAAGCAGTTTAGTGTGTTATCACCACATTTTAATCTAAATTTCGAACTAATGGTTTCTTTTTTTAGAAATAAATTCACATGAATCTGTAATTAGAACATAGATTACATATCCATTTCTAAATATCGAGTCTACTGTAGGACATTCAAGTGATATGAACTCTGTACTTAGAGTATCCTAAATGCTATGCTACCTATTAACCACCAGGATTCCAGATGTAATAGAAAATTTATTGTATCTGTTGAAAAAGTTAAGTGTTGTTGGTGAAAACGGGCATAAGTTCTCCGTAATTTTCGGGGTCTCGTGCATGATTCGATCAAAAATGGTTCTAATTGAGTGATTCTGATTGACATGATTTTTCATGAAAACATTTATATGCCCTCTGGTATTGCAAAGTGTAAGTGGGCGATGGTGTCATTTACTATCAAATGAAAAGCATGCTCGTATGTTCCTATAACATAGTTTATGTTATATCTGTGCCTATACATAAAAAACGGTAGATAGATAGTAGAGAGAGGCCTATGTTCAGCAGTGGACAGGAGTAGGCTGATGATGATGATGATACATAATAAAAAAGAATCAAATCTCTAGTTATGACGTAATAGCCACCACAGTCATGTGACGGTAGAAAGTAAGAAGAACGCGCGCGCGCCGACCTTGGTCGAGTGGTGAGACGTGCAAAAAGGTCATAATAGCTGGAACTTTTTAGAGATAACTGTACAAACGTGGGTTTTATTTTATTTATATTGGATATTATCATTTACGATTTGCTCGGGCTGAATCACAGTTGTTATTGAGATTCCAGTTCTTTAGGTTACGGATTAGATCTACATGCATTACACAATAAATAAATATCCACTGACATTCACACTGCGTCATCTAGCCCCATTTTTTTGGGGTGATCTATGTGTCTTATAATTATGTATTTTAATCTGTCATTTTGTGTTCAAATCACAAGTTATATTTATAATATATATGTTTGTATAATTATAATAGAAACTTATGACTGGGTGAACCTCGGGTGAACCGATATTTGATGATGTTTTTTTATTAATTATTATAGATATGCAAACCTATAAAATATTCAGAATTTTATAGGTTTGCATATCTAGCGCTTTTTTTGAGTATCAAAACTCATAAACGTGTTTAAATTGGCTATCCAAACTATTTTAGGCTTGATTTTAATTTTGTATGTCGTTGTCGATATGACGTCGGTGTCGGTGTTATTCTTTTTCGAGTAATGAAGCCCTTTTACCATTCAAGTTGTATTGCCGCTTCACTGACTGGCTTTCTTTTCTCACTGAGGCCTCAACATTAATATAATACATGCATGCATTTTTATGAGGTTCCTTTTGTAGGATATAAGTACATTCTATAGTCTAACGTGTTAAAATCGTCTCCGGGGGTTGGTATTCCAATGTTACGCATTTATCACGCCATAGCAGTGGAAATGCACTCTTTGCCCATCAGTAGCCATGGGTTATCCATTTATATTATAATACTATATTATACTACAGTATAGTTTATCAATTAATAACCCTACGGTTAAAATGGTTACATCATCAACTATGGCGCGTGTAATATTTTTCAGAAGTGCGATGACCGTCGGCAAAAAGTGACGCAGCATTTTAGATCAATTGGCTCGATTAACTTCTTACATGTTTCTGCGGAGTAACAGTACAGTATTCTGCTGAATGCCATGATACATTTTTGAATCACTAGTCTCTTCCTTTCAAAAATATATTAATGATGGGCTTGCTCTTTAGCACAGACTAACTATCCTAGTGTGTGGAAGTGAAAGTGTCTTCCGTGCTCTAAGATGGAGCGAGCTTGCCTAAAAAAGCCTATTCACTCTTTTCACGCCGAAAACACAAGACGCAAGCAGATCATTCCATTCATTTGCTTTACGCATAATGAAAAAGATACTCTTTGTAGTACTCGTAGCATCTACCGGTGACTTTTCTAAGCGAAATTCCTTCCAAACGGTTGATGGTTCGAGTAGATTAATCCATATAAAGTTATCGTAAGAGAATATTCCAGCAAAAAAATAATAATTTTATTTTGTTCAATTAGCTTTTGTACGCGTCTGTTTTTTAATTCTTTTTTATCATGTAACTATAATTATTTGTACCGATATTTTAATGTGAAAGAGTATGGCGTTGGACCGTGTTTTATGTCTAAACGGAGCAAAATTTTTTTCTAAGAGCATTAGATCTGCAGACAATTCTAATGAATTGGTCAATATTATTGGTTCACATAAGAGAGTTATGGAAATATGATGTACGCCAATGCAGGTGCATTAAGTTTTTTTGCGATATTGACAACTAGATTAAGATATAGTCCAAAGATTGATGACATATTTCAGCGGACGTGTACTATTGCATAACGGTATCGGTTTTCAGTACAACATAATGAAAGTATAGGTATGGGTTGCGTTATTATCACATAAGTAATAGTCTCTGGTTTCGATTGAAACAAATTTTTTGGTATTAAATTATTGATGTTGTAGATACTGTTGCTGTCAAGTGATTAAGTTAATTTGTCCGTTTTCGATCCATACTTATTCGTACAAGTGTTAATTGATTTTTATTCTTCTGTTTACTATTGTTTGTTTCTTATTATTAAAAAAACACAAAAATGTCACTTTGCTTTGCCTTTTTTGTAGTTTATTCATGAGTGACAAGTCTTAGGTTTCCTTATCGCAAAAAATAATTGGTATCTACAATCTGCACTAGGTTCAGTACTAATATCCAATGCGGAACAAAGGATTCCTTAATAAACTTTCATACAATGTATAACGAGTAAAACCTAGGTATTCGGTATCAAACTGTTTTTTTATTATTATTCTAGTATAAAAGTAAGATGTGTTTCATAAAGATACGATACGTTAAAGTTTACGATAAAAATCCACTTTTTTACTGGTGAAAGTCCTTGAAAAGCATTTCAATGAATGTTCTTTTAATAAACTAAACTTATAAAAAAGTGGGTATAAGTATCACGAATCTATGAAATAACTTGTCTTTAACATAGGTAAGCAAGTGGCTCAAATTCTAGCAGACTAACGATCTTCTTCCTCGCAGGCGTATATTGTTTCATCTACTCACATTAATCATGTCTGGCCTATTTTTATAGGTGTTATGTGTGGGTGGCGCGTAGTTTACATTGAATTTGCCCTAACTCTAAATTGTTTAGTATCGCCGTTTCAGTACATTTAGGTGATTATTGCTTCGGCCATTTTGTCCAGTGCTGGACTTAGGCATCCTTAAACAATTTATTAATAAGCTCCGGAACGTAACCCGCCCAGATAAGCTAGTTAAGCGCGTATAGGCGGGTCGCTAGAGCCTCTGGAATTGCCTTGCCTCTATCAAGATATGAACCCCGGACAAGGGCCACACATATGAAGTACAAATATTTACCTTTATCGACATACAAAAGTACGGTTATTCATTGACATTTACCTCGCAAGGACATTTCAATCATAGGAAATTTTACCGAAAGCAACCGTTGATTCGCCATCAATAACAAGCTAAGAATAGACCGGTCCATTGTCGAAATATTTGATCCGGCTAGTGCCCACGTTCGGGATAAGTTATCTTCGTTATTCGCATGTTTGTTATGTTATCTAATAAGATATTATTAGGAAGGACTGTTAGGAAGATAAGGCTCTTGACAGATGTAGAAACAGCAAGATTGGTTTATTTTAGTTATTTTCATAGTGTCATGTCGTATGGTCTACTATTGTGGGGCTCAGCTGCCGTCATTAATACAATATTTGTACTACAAAAAAGAGCTATTTGTTTTATCTACAAACTTAGACCCCGTGACTCTCTTAAGGAACTTTTTAAAGAAATAAATATAATGACTATAGCATCACAATATATTTATGAAAATTTAATTTACGTCCGTAAATATTATCATACCTTTAAAAAAAATTGTGACTCACACAATTTTAATACTAGGAATAGAAACAAACTTGCTGTTCCAGACTTGAGACTACATAAAGTAGGTAAATCTTTTATAGGAAGATGTATAAAGTTTTCAATAAGGTACCGCAAAATATTGTCGAGTTACCTTTACACATGTTTAAAGCTAGAAAAACCACCTTTCTAAAAAAGGGTACTAAACTATTGACGAATATTTATGTGATAAAAATCTGTGGTCTTAAACTTCTCAGCTATTTCAGTGTTTATGATATGTTGTAACATTAAGTTATTGTTTTTAAAAAAGGCTACACTGTTGAGTTTTCTTGGGTGCTTCTTTTTCAACAGGCCAAACCACTGAAGCGCTTTTTTTTCAAAGCATCAAAATTCATATTTTTAGTTTAGTATTTTTAATTGTTTTTTTATTTATATTTTTGACGTTCACAAGTGCTTTTTGTGAGCCTAATTTGAATAAAGAATTTTGAATTTTTTTTTTAATTATCTTCGGGAACTTTCTTTATCATTGAGTAGTGGACCGGCAATTCTGGGTTATATAGAATACCTAAGGGATCTAATTTTAAGGGAAACATTATTAGAGGGTTTTATGGAGATCATTTGCTGTGTTCACACCTGATTTATTGTTATTTTTCAATAACAAGCCTATAACTTCTGACTTTTGCCAGGCCTTTCTACATAGTAGCTCACCAATTAGTGGATGTTAATAAATCGATTTTTAACTTATGGAGTGGGTATTAAGATCGAGAGATAAGGTGAACAATCAGGACGATCCTGGTGTCAAGAGTTTTTTAATGCCTCTTGTGTAGTTTACATATAGAAACGACTGCTATATTGGCCGAGATCTATGGCTTAATCTGTTCTCCGAAGCACGGTATCATCTCTATGCGGTCTCCGCGTGGGATTCGAACCCAGGATCTACGGATCAAGATCAAGCAGCGATCTAAACTCTACGCTCAGACACTAAGGCTCGTATTCTAGAACGAAACTCAAGCGTTGATCTTTACTTAAATAGAGTTTGAACCAACTCTAAGTAAAATAAATATCCACTGACACAGCGCCATTTAGCTCCAAGTTAAGCGTGAAACCTGTATTATGGGTACTAAACAACGAATAAACATACTAATATACCCTTTATTTTGTGAATACATACATATTATACATAGAAAATACCCAGACCAATGCAAACAGACATGTTCATGCAAACAAATGTTTGTACTGCCCGGGGTTCGAACCCGGAACCCTTGGTGTTGCAGTCGACCTCTCAAAGGCTACACAAAATGGGTCGTCAAAAGTTAAGTAAAGTAAAGATCAACGCTTGAGTCTCGCTCTATAGGGGCTTAAGTCTGTATACTTCGTAGGTAGTTAATAAAATGATGATTGCGATATTATGATGTCCGCTTGTATGTATGCCGCGCGCGCGTTCTCAATAGAAAATGTTTGTAGGGAGTTCACTCCCGTACAGACCGGGATCGACGTTTTAACGTACCTTGTCCATAACCCATCCTATAACCGACCACTATGATCGTTACTTTAATTGGTGAAGCTGTAAAGGTCATCTGCGGCCAACAGCAATAGTCAGTTTGAAATAAAAACTTAATGAAAAAAAAAAACTTCTTTTTTGATCGTATCAATAAAGATGTGATTTTCCCATTATG
Source organism: Leucinodes orbonalis (assembly GCA_019425675.1). Classification (NCBI taxonomy): domain Eukaryota; kingdom Metazoa; phylum Arthropoda; class Insecta; order Lepidoptera; family Crambidae; genus Leucinodes; species Leucinodes orbonalis. The sequence goes on along the minus strand of PQWD01001478.1, from coordinate 81,762 downwards.
TCTTTAACGGAAATAAAAATAATATTCAAGTTGAAGCTTCAGTCGCGTTAGCCTACACTCTACACTTATATTTTGAATTATCTTTGAAGTGACTTACGGCAGTATGATATAATTAATGTTTTATTAATGTCAGAAGTAATTAATCAGCTTTTAGGTAGGCGTTTACTTCCTTATAATACGATTGTTTTATGTAAACCACATATTTTTCTAGAGCGTGCTAGTCATTTGTAATTTATGATCAATGGTTTATGTATCTAGCAATTTTCGTGAGAATCGTAAAATGAAATCTTGTGGTGTCTATTTTGATATCGTTAAAATAAGTTATTATTTCAATTTAAATATCGCAATATTTAAATGTTATCCTTGGCGTTTTTCATATAGTTTTAGTTTCGTACTGATAACGGTGTGGCGTTTCAATAAGACCATAGTGTCAAGTCAACATCAAGCTTTAAGTATGTACTTGAGTTAGTATATTAAATTTGTATGCGGCATTAAAGCCTTATATTTTAGTATCTACTACTAGATCAACAGAATTTTGTGCGCTTCACATGTGATGAATGGTCGCCAATATGCAAATGTTATCAATATTTTGGCCCATTTGTGTGATAACGGCACACTTGAATGTAATCACAGTGGGTGCCCTCGTTGAATTATACTCGGTTATCGGTCACTGGCCAACTGGTTTTTGGACCATATTATGACTATATCAAAGGCTATTGTCAATATTACACAATAAATTTGACTTCGTTAAGTGAATATTTATAATGCAAAACTTGGTATAAGGACGTCTCCTATGGTGTAATAGTTAAGAAGTTTTTACCTCAGGGTTACGCGTTTGATTCGCGGGCAGTACAAACATGTGTGTGCTTGAATATGACTGTTTGTATTGACAAATTGTACTAAAATATATTTTCTAATCTTGATTTGAAAACAACCATGTTCTGGTTAGCTAGAAACACAAACATTGGAAAGTTTCGTGCATTTTCCTGTTTACTTTGCTAATTTGGGGGTATGGGTAGGTACTTATGCTGGAATTGGCTGTCATAACTGTGTTCGAACACGAATGTTATGTTTTTCTCATCATAATCAATGCTTCATGTTTTAATTTATGGTGTTTACGTTGCAAAATTTAAATTTAGCCCGTTTATATAAATATTTTGTTATGAAAATATTTTTTATGGATATTTGGACTATGCGACTGAAACTTTAGAGACTTGATTATATAGAATTATGAAAATTAATACTTTATTGTTTAACATAATTTTTCATAAATGCATAAAATTGAACGCGCGGGAATCCAGATGCAATAGGAAATCTATCGTCGCCTGACTCCGATCGTTGTTCGCAGCAATCAATCTGCTTAATACAAAATAAAGCACGAAATGCAAACTTTAGGAATACTTTCAGACCCAACCTAAAGGACTACTTATAGTCGACATTGAACAAAAAGCTGAAGGTTATTTTTTTGTCAAATAAAAAAGCTTCCGTCTGTGGTTTTTAGCGCGTGTAATATCTGTTGGACTATCACTTGTAATGAGCTAATGCGCTTTTTTTCAACCATTTTTTTGTTGATTCTTTCATAATCAGTTATGAACAAATGAAAACATAGCTTGACCCTGGTTACGAGAAACTAAAACATAGCTCCAAGTCAGGGACCTTCAAAGTCCCTCAGGGAACTCCATACTTGGTGTATTGTGGTCTATTTCTATATGTTTTTCATGTTAAGCTGGGTTTATAAGTCGTATGAGTCATAAGAGCGTCAGTGGCTCATTGGTGTGGACTGTTGACTTCCGATCTAGAGGGTGCAGGTTCAAATCCCGCCGGGTACTAATGTCTTTTCAAGATTTTAAAATTATGTGTTGAGCGTGAAGTTGGCCAATATGAACTGGGCCCGCGTTGACGACTAAGGCCTGATCACCCTTTACGGATAGGCTCGTTTCCCTGAGTGGGGAAGTTATAATGAGCTTGATGATAATGTTCAGTCGTACGAAAAAAAAATTTTAAGTGTGTCCGATTTTAAAGACGAATGTTACCTATATATGTATATAAATAAGTTACATTTATCTTTATGCATGACAGTGTCCTATAAACTTAGATAAACAATAAGCTTACTAAATGCACAATATGACGACCCATTTGGTGTTGCGGTCGAGACGCAAGGGTTCCGGGTTCGATCCCCGAGCAGTACAAACATTTGTGTGCATGAACATGTCTGTTTGTAATGGTCTGGGTGTTTTCTATGTATAATATTTATGTATTTACAAAAATATATATACAAGTATGTTTATCCGTTGTTTAGTATCAATAATACGGGGTTCACGCTTAATTTGGGGTAAGATGGCGCTGTGAATGTCAGTCGATATTTATTTATTTATTTATTTAATATCACCCAAAAAGTGTCTGCGACATAATTATGCCATATCCGTCAGTTGAGCAAAATTTTCATTCATAATCACGTCGCTCTCTACATGCCATAGTGACATTGTAGTATGCTCGTGCTTTTGATTTTGTACCCTATTGATAACGCCTAAAGGTCAAAATTTTATTAATATTTTATGTACTAAATATAACATGTGTCAACGTTTGTGTTTTATGGTTCGTGAATGTGCATCTAGTTATTGTTCATCTAAACCAAACTTAATCTTTATCTATTCGAAGAGGTAGAAGAATTTAAAATTTAAGTAGTATCATTTGCGTCTTGATAGCCTGGTTCCATTGTCGATGATCGCGGACACTGATTTTATGTCGCGTACATTATCAAGTATATCTGACGTGTGTATATAGAACGTAGGATTGATGTATCGAATCAATCTGTGACATTAACACCTTATCATAAGCGTGTAAACCTCCAAAACCTAATAAATCTGATGCCGTCATTCAAATTTAATATATGTGATAACGTGATTCACCCAAGTTTTTTTCATAAAAAAATGTATTTGATAGATTTTCTACTAAGTACCTCAAGTATTTAACTACTGTACTTAAATCACTCTGATTTAGTGTCGGACATCCGGGTCTATCGTTTTTCTGAACCAAGCATTTGCTAGTTTACACTCGCAAGATGTTAGTCTATCGGGTTGGAGGTCATAACATTAACCAGCTCTCTCTTGCAAGACGTTAGTCTATTTGTCTGCAAGCCATAAAACCTTGGGATTGAAGTTATCTATACCTAGATTAATCTTTTGCGACATAAAACACTCACCTGATGTAGGTACTCTACAAGATAACAGAGCCTGTTAAAGGATTACCTATTCGTTTTTATAGGTGGCATAAACTCCATGCCTCAAAAACATCAGGTGTCTATGTCGAATCTCTTATTTAAAAATTTTTATTCAATTTAGGTCCATAGAGAACACTTATGAATGTCAAATTTGATTGCAACACTGGTTCGGACTGTTGTTCTTTATTAAGAAGAATCCAGCAAGAAACTCAGTAGTTACTCTGTTTAGAAAAAAAATACATGTTACAATATATTAGTTTATAAAACTTATTAAGTATATATATATAAATCAAAGTTCCTGTAATACAATCCTAATGAGAAAATAATTAAATTAAATTATATAAAATTACAAATTGTGGAAGAGCATTCAGAACAAATAAAACAATAATGTTGCTAAAATAATAATAAGTTACGCAATCGTGTTCCAGGTTCGTGAAAGGCACCGATGACGACTTCGTGCGCCACCGGCCCACGGCGCGCCTCCGCCAGTCCGCGTCGATGGGCGCGTCGACGTCGTACAACGAGGTGATCCCGCCGCCGCTGCCGCCGCCGCCGGCGCCGCTCACGCAGGGCCGCCGCGTCGACTCCTCGCTCAAGAGGCTCGAGCGAGCCCACGACGACCTGTTCCAGTTGTAGCGGCCGAGGCAGCGCAGGTTCGCCACAAGAGGATTTATTATTTGTAACCTATCGAAATCCACTAATACAAAACCAATGGGCGAATATCTCCCAGCCTGGCCAGTCTATCGTTAGTATCGTGATACTATCGTTACCTCGAAATTCAGTCATTCTATCGATAGGGTTTTTGAACTACTATTACTATCGACCCCTGACGATAGTTTCGATAATATCGTTAGTAACAGCACAGTTCAAATGTTCCTCCCAATTCCAATATCGATACTACCGATAATTTTGCAATATGTCGATGTTTTCGATAAGAATAACGTGCTATCGACTGTTTTTGAAGGTCAACTATCGATAATTCTGCAACTCTAGCTCTAGGACTTGAGTTTGTTTAGTTTAGTTTTTAAAGTATCCAGGTACATTTCCCTTATTTGGAAACCATGAAAGGGAACTAGAATATTGCATTCACACACTACTAACGATTTGCATTTTAACCATACATTTGTGTTTTATGTTTGTTGTATCCAGGTTTCTATTCTACTAAATTTACGAAACTTAAAAGTTTCGTTACGATTTATCGTATGCGAATTAAAAAATGTGGTGTCGGAGACATACAGACATTGCAATTGAACTCTTTTAATTCTATTTTTAATTATCTTGCAGGTATGCGCGATTCCAATGAACGTGACACTCCTGCGCTCTGCTGAGCGTCGCCGTGTTTTGCGGTGGACGTGAGCGCGTGACGTCACTGACTGATATTAGCTATGGCCGAAGTGTGTGATTCGGGCGTGGTTTAACGTGAAAGGGGCGGAGCTTACTGATAAAGGGGAGGAGTTTCATGTACCTACACTATATTTGCACATTATAAAACGCTGTGAAATGTAGAGTCCCAAGGCTCTAATATAATAATTTAGATCATGTATAGTCTTTGGAGTATTGTTATTCGTCTTTTCACTAATAATGTGGTCTTATATTATGTTATAGTTTATCGCAAACGCTTTCTACTATCGATTGAGTCAACTATGGTCTAATTTATTTTAGCTATGTAAAAATAATATCAAAGGATACCGTCAAAATTATGTTTTTAGTGGAATAACTACAGCGTCTGAATTGTTAGGATATGCGGTAAATAATAAGTAAATTCGTTTGTATTTATTTATGTAGACTTTGCTATTTTAAAGGTTTATTAAATTGGCAAACACTATAAAGTCTGCTTGGTTCGTCCATCTTATGTTTTCAAATATTTGTTATATGGATTATATTATTTAAATTATATGATTGCTAATCACAAGATACTATAATAAATATAACATTTATTTGAAGCAAATGACAACTGTAAAATCTACGTATTAAAAAATATATTAAATGTTTCCAAATTTTGTTGTAACACGATGATTTATATAAAACACTATAATGGCCTAAGTAATAATAGTATTTCTTAACGCATAGAAGTTTTTAGAAACCGAAATAAATAGATTGTCAGGAAGAGTTATGCTTAACAAGTATGGTCGACATTCATAGAAAATAATTTAATAATTAAGCGATATTTCCAAGCTTGGTTGATGATCGTGCAAAAAATCTATGTTCAGTAACGGATGGGTCACCGAAGAAATCTTATATGTTTCGTAAGGTATAGTACAATTCACGAAAGATGACCGCTCGCAGAAGCAATTTCA
>PQWD01001478.1:59301-73985 GCA_019425675.1 Leucinodes orbonalis | reverse complement strand
TAACAAAATTGTTATACTTGATTTTCTGGTGCTATATTTGGTTATACTTAGTGTATCCTAACAGATTGCAATGAACAAAGGTCCTGTTGTTTCTGTTTCAATGTTATTATGTATAAGAGCTATGTAAAATAATGTATATATACTTTTCACGTGTTTACGTATACATAAAACCCTATTGTGTAATGTCCAACATAGATAGGTCAATGTTTATATTTCATTTGCAGATTAGTGTATGCTTTTATTTTTTTAATTTATCCTGTATTAATTTATGCTAGTTGAGCTTTAATAAATAATATTTTATTACATGTTACAACGTTATTTCATTTTAATGAATCTTGTTAATTAAGGATTGTGCGAATACCCTTTAGATTAATAATAATAAATGTTTTTTATTTGATAATTCCAGTTAACAATGATCTCTTAGTCTTAACAATAAGAACAACTTAATTAATTAACTTAATCACGTAAGAGTTTAGCGTTGACAGCTGTACTAGTATACACTGTGTCACAGCTGTAAGCGTCTTCCACCCTAGGTTTCTTATCATTTTTTAATGTTCCTACAGTAATACTGTTACCACTACCTACCAGGTTTAATATATTGACCTACTTAAAATATTGTTGGATATCATGGGGTAATGAAATACACAAATTCAATATGTATAAAACTTTTATTGTAAATAAAAATATATTGTACTCGATTTAACGTAAAATATAATTCGTTTAGAATTGTCTTAAACATATTTACACAAAAATTTAATATTTACAATTAATCGCTAACGGCCGAAACTACATCACTATGCTAGGGGTTAGCTTTGGCCTGGGAATGGTGTCTAACATAAAATCTTCGAGAGCATCGTATAAATTTTACAAAAGAGCAATTAATAGAAAAGGCTTTTGAATGAAAATATATTATTTGAACTTTTCATGGATTAAATAATCATTAGTAATATATTAGTTAACGGAAAACCACTGCTGGATAGTGACCTCTCATTTTAGTGGCGTAGCGAGATCTAACCTAGGCACGGGCGAAATGTCTTAGCGACGTCCTTTGATAGTACCACAGATTAAATAAATATACTAATAGTACCTATGTTCCTTTTTCATTAAGCGGGTATTAGTCATTTTAGTTGAGACCGACAGCTATCTAACAGGCTTTGTAGACAGTGTTCAAGCTTTTTAAATTATATGCCCCATGTGAGTTCGAACAAGATACCTTTGGGTGCGAGGCTACGCCACTGGAACGAACGATAAAAAAATAGCACTATTAAATCGTTGATTTATATTAGGGTTAATGTTAACTTATTTGAACTGTACGTAATGTAGTACTTTAAACTGTGCTGTTTTTATTATTTAGGATCCAACCTTATTGTTGATAAAATCCATGGGTTAAATATGAAGATAGGTACGCATCATTTTAGCTTTAATTACACACAATGAAGGAAAAGGTTTGGTCTTTTTATCTGACGTTTTTATGGACAGATTTGATATGTCGATATTAACAGTAAACACATTTTATAGTCAGTTTTTAGCATGTAAATTTTAAACAAAACTCACTAAGATAAACTAATCCATTATTCACAAGCATACATATAATTAATAAAATAAGTTGGGTACGAGTGCAAATTTTAATTTTGACAAACTTTTATACGACAAAATATAACTCAGACAACTAAAAACATCGACAAGTCTCAATTTCGACAATACATTTGATAGACATGTCATTACTCCGATACTTCTTTGCTCCGACAAAATGTTTGTTCGACATGTGCCTACTTATTAAAATAAAATTATTGAAAATATTTATACAAAAGTTACTTAATTTAAAACAAAATATCTTAATACCTATACAAACCATTCGTTTTATTAATTGCTAAATACTACAAGGTAACAAAACTTTTAGGCAAACTAAAAATTTATCACATTTTAGGTATTTTTAACCTCGAGTTGTTTTAAAACATTTTAAACATTCGACATTATCACAATCTTGTAGAATACGTATTGCACTTAATGTAAATTGGACTAGTTTTTGTGATTCTGAGAGCAAGGTAATAAATAAATAAGGATGTGATCACGTTTTTACATAGAGGGTTTTTTACAATTTCTACAAAATCAGTCCAGTTAATTATTTTACCAAAAAGACATTCGAGTACTGCCATGTACCAAAATATACCTACATTATATAAAAAAAGATTTATCACATTTATACAAAAAGTAACATTTAATAGTCTTGTACTATAAAATAATAAGTACATTAACATATTTACAAATTCAATCTGACTGTCCATAGCCAAAAACAACAGATTCTTACGTATATTTTATGTTTTAAAACGCAGTAAAAAAGTGGTATTGGCCGATCGATTGCTATAATTTAAAATTAATCCATAATATTTATTGGTCTGACCAAATTAGGCCTTGGCAACTGCTTTTATGAACAAATACTTGTTGCATAATATAAATGTTAGGACCTTAACATTTATTATTTCAGTAAGCACTAGCTATGAGTATTTGAAAGATTTTTTTACAAAAGAGAACTACATATCATAAAATTTTATTTTTAAAATAAGTTACTTAAAAACGTAGTACGAATGGCAATCGAACGACCCCTTCTGAAAAGTTGATCACTAGTTTAGTATAATCTGATACAATTTATTATAAAATACTGTAATTAAATACTATATTTACACTTCATTATCTAATGTTGGCATTTTGCACCCCTGTTTCCATGTTATTCGTTTGCTTACGCGCCTAAATTATAACACTGTTACTCGAGTTCACACTGCCCTAAGTGGGCGCCTCCTCAATTTGGTCGAGTAAATTTTTGCTGTCCGTTTGAGTCCGGTTCAACAGAAAATCCAAATCGTTGGATATTTTGTTCAACATCCTATCAGTTTCTGGTGAGTCGTACGCTTTGTTCCACTCGCGGTTCACTTGTTCTATATCGGACTTTTGTTTCGGCTCCTCCTGGACTTCCATGGACGGTAGCGAAGTGCTGGAGCTGAACGTTTTTGTTTTCTTCAGGCAGCTCTTGATTGGCGGTGAGGGGATTTTGGACACGTCCGGTTGGACTGTACGCAAATGGTGCAGTTTCTTTTGGCATTTCGAATTTGCTGGAGTATGGTTCAAAGTCCACTGAGCACGTTAGGAGGGGAGCTGGTGGTTCGTGTGGTGGTGTTTTGAGTACGCCGAGTTCGAGGCAGACGCGGGCCATGTACTCGGGCTGGGGGGGAGCGTGGGGGATGAGATCGCAGACCGCGTGCGTGGTGGTCACGCGTCGGGACTCGTACAAGTGTGGACTCATCAAGCCCGAGTCCTTGTATTCTACGCACCGGACTATATCCGCGCGACTGTCCGGCGTAGATAGCCGTCTGTAAAACAAGAATGATTGTTATTTTCATTAGGTAATTAAGCTTCTATGAACTTATGAACTGCTCAAAAACAATGGAAAATCTTTTTTTGTTGGAAATTTGGTCACCAATTATGATAGCATATTTATGTATTTATTTAAGTATTTTGTTCCTTTTTTTTAGTTTATGTATCAAAATTAACATCTTATTGAAAAATATTTTATTATTTATATATTTATTTGTTTTCCTATTTTTCTTGCCCACTACCTTACTTATTTTTCGTCTTCTTTATCCTAAGGTTGCCTAGAAGAGATCGCTTGTAGCGATAAGGCCGCCTTTGCCCACTGTTTTGGTTTCAATGTTTTTGTGTTTGTATTTAATTCATTGTGTCTGTCTATCTATCAATTAATCAACCGGTTAAGCTTTGGTCAAACAAATACATATTACACTTAAGGACGATTTATAGGCGAAATGCAATAAAGTAAGTATTGTACTGAGAAAAAGAAATAAAACAATGAATATCTAATTTCTGTTCTTAAAAAAAATATACTCACCTATGTATTCTAGTGGGTACTTTCCAGTCCCGGAGCCCCGCCAGTATGACGTCACGGGAGACACGGGTGATGACGTTGACTCAAGCATGCCCACGCCTCCTCTGCTCTCTACTTCGCCGCCTTGCTTTATGTACACTGTAAGCAATATAAAACGACATAATGTATAATGTCTGGTCATGGGCGTAACCAGCGTTGGGCTCAGGGTGGGGCAGCAGTCAATCTATGCCACCCCCCGAATGACGCGTTTTAATTAAACGTAATATTTAGTTTATGCAAATCTTTCAAATCGCCTTTCGTTTTGATCGCACTTTTTTCATGTCGAATAATTATTTTGTGTCTTTCTTACGGATATAATGATTGTTGTTAGTATAAGAACATTTTTTGTTTGTTTAGGCACCTTCTATTCTAAAGTAGTTATGGTGACGGTTATCGATACTGAGACGTCTGAGTAGGTATCCACCGCAGTGCCAGATAATATCTAGTAATATATAAGTGTGTGTGTAACTTATGTGGAGACGACACTAACTATTGAAATAATTGGGTATATAAAAGACACTGGATGTGGTGAATAACGCTGAAAAACTTCAGAGCTCAATTTTTCAGTAGAAAATTGAGTCACTCCTACCCCTGCAAAAAAACCTATGCAGTGCAATGCACATTGGAGAGTGTTAACGGTTACCATACCGGCTTCTTAGTTAACGGGACCAACGATTTAACGTGCTCTCCAAAGCACGGAGGGACTCAAGATATTCATATTCAGTCAGTCATTCAATGATCGACCATTGCGGTGTTGCGCGATTGTCAACCTAATGTCACTACGCCATAGATCAATATTGACATGACAAAAATTACTGTTATGGCCTGCCTGTTTAATGAGCTGATGATGATGGCCTGCTAGAGTTAAATTTAGACTTACAACTTAGTGAGGTGTCTCCAGCCGGCGAGTCCTGCCAGTCCCTATGGGGAGTTAACGACAGGACCCTTCTTGCAGATCTTAGACACTCCTCGTCTCGTATCACGTAGCACACCAGCATAGCCAATCCCTAGAAAGGTATATAAAATATAAATAAATATCCACTGACATTCACACAGCGCCATCTAGGCCCAAGTTAAGCGTGAAGCTTGTATTACGGGTACTAAAAAACGGATAAACATACTTATATACATTTTTTTTGTAAATACATATACATTTTACATAGGAAACCCCCCGACTAATACAAACAGACATGTTAATGCACACAAATGTTTGTACTGCCCGGGGATCGAACCCGGAACCCTTGGTGTTGCAGTCGACGTTTCAACCGCTACACCAAATGGGTCGTCGTGGCTTTAAGGCAACTCTGGCGGTCCAAGGGTTAATCAAGAAGCACTTTTGCCAGTATAAATATAAAATGACTTATGAACACTAATAAACTTTTTATAATAATTATTAACTTTACATAATAAGTTATATGTGACTTACGTTGGCAAGCGCAGCAGCAGATAACGCGGCGACATGGGCGACGCGTCTCTCGCCGGGCTGCGCGTACGCCACGCCGGCCGCCTGCGCGCCCGACGTCGTCGCCAGCAGCACTAGCGTGTGACGGATTACGCGGCATCTGACCATAGACATTACTATTACTTATAGCCACTTTACTGCAATTCTTATTGCCATTTACCAGTTCATTGAAAGATCAGCCTATAACGTACTATCCAAAATCAAAACCAGAGAATCTTTATTCACTTTTGTTTAAATATGTAAGGGGGTGGAGGGTTGGCTACCTGAAATACAGGATATAGCCTAGTCCAGGTGTCAGCCCACCATTATGTATCAGACCCTATGTTTTTGAATATTGTATCCTGCATAATATGTAAATGGTGAGGAATAAACGATTATTATTATTAATTTAGGTTTATAAAGAACACTTTTGTCAAATGAAGCTACCACTTGTTCGGACGGTGGTGTTTTTCTAAGAAGCATAAAACTCAGTAGTTATTTCATCGACGTTCATCGGCGTCCTACGTAACGCTTGCCAAAACGGAGTCTACTCCAAACTCGCCTTCTCCAATAGATATCTATTAGCTATTTTTAGCAGCCGCGCAGAGTTTACTGGTGTAGCAAATGTAGCCATTGCTGTAAATTAAATCAGCTGTGAAAACTAGCCCTTCCTCAACTATTTCCACGCAGAGTCTCTGATGACTTGCTAATGCTACTTTAGATCCAGTTCATCATCATCAGTACGTTCAACGTTCCCACAGAAGGGCACGAATCAACCTGTAAAGGGTGTATAGACCTTAGTTGTCCTATCAGCCCAGAGCGGAATGGCCTACTTCATGCGCAACCCTTAAATCTCTTCGCAGGCGTGTAGAGATTTCCTCAAGATATTTTCCTTCACCGTAAAAGCTTCGAATAAATGTACATATAATTTCGAAAATCCGATAAGATTTGAACCTGCACCTCCAGTTTGGAAGGCAACAGCCCAAACCAATGACCGCCGATCAGCTGTTCGGTGTTTATTATTTAAAAAATCTCTAACCATTTGACCGCCAATGACGCCTTAAAGCGCCAGACACAATAGATTTTCAATTGTGTCTGGAATCCCGGCGTTCAATGGGTTAATTTAAATTTTTCTGTCAGCTCATATGTCAAGTACCTGTCTTTCAAATAGTTTCTCCGTTCAGCTGGCAGCTTCCTCGCGAGGGCCCTCAGTCTAGCCGCAGCAGTGGCAGCCAGCGCGGCGCACAGTAACGCGAGTAGGGCGCATCCAGCAGCGCACACGGCTGCTGCACCTGCACCTAACTGCAACGGTGCACCGCCCCATAGTCGCGCTGTGAGCCAGGACAGCGTGCATACTCCTAGCACATATAAAAGTTGGTGTAAGCAACATAAAACAGTAGTTATATAAATATTCTGCCGGCAATAAACGACCTATGTGGTGTAATTGGTTGAGACGTCAGGTCTTACACCATGGGTTCTAGATTCGATCCCCGGGTAGTACAAACATTTGTGTGCATGAGTATGTATAAGTGTATTAGTCTGTGTTTTCTATGTACAATTATGTATATATTTATAAAAATGTATTAAAGTATATTTATCAGTTGTTTAGTACCCTAACTACAAGGTCCTCGCTTGAGATGGAGCTATGGATATATAAACCTTTCTCTTCAATCACTCTATCTATTAAAAATAATTGCAACAAAATCCGTTACGTAGTTTAAAAGCTTTAAGCATACATAGGGATATGGGGACAGAATGATGATTATGATAAAATGATTTAAGTAGGTGTAAGTAAAATAACAACCGACGTATAACGTTTCACTGTAAGTAACTGTTGTGGTTACGGAGAGACATTGTATTTGACACACCCATAACCAAGGCTCTCTCACACATGCTTTGTGTTATAACTGTGTGTTTGCCCAACTCACCAATTCGCACTGGGTCCGAGTGACGATCCATACTTTCCATTGCCATGCTGTGTTGATAGAAGGCCTGTGCCCTGCAGTGGAACTTTATAGGCTTATGATGACGTGTGAGGATCCTATACACCCCGACAGGAGCTATGATTGTCAGAAATTACTGTAGTAGTGCTACCTAAGTAATTTTCTTACCAGCCAATAACCCAACAGAGGGCGCTCGTTGCGCCCGACCAGCTAGTTCGGCTTGCAGCAGCAGAGGCTGCGCGCACAGTGCTGCACATCCAGCGCACCAACACGCCGCGCACACCCAGCCTAGTGCACCTGGGCATGCCTCCTCCTACAGATTCGTTAATCATCACTGTTATATTTGATTGTATTAAACTTTACACCATAACCATTCAGGATCGTAATGAACCATTTAAGACCATGAAAAATTTATCTTTTAAGTCACCTGATTATGGTTCCTTATAAAAGATATCCGGCTTTATAACGTATGTGTTTTTATTCAGCGCAACTGTTAAATAAACTTCATTAAATTCACAATGCTTTGATAAGGGGTGAAAAAGTATTAGACATAGATTTGAGATACAGAATTTATATTGATGCAGTCTACCAAAAAGGAGACATTGCAATGTGGCAAAACATACTACTAAGTTAGTTACAGCTCACGATCGAAAAATCAGTCCGTTAAACAGTGGACATCAAGCACTAAGATACAATGCCGCTTTTCTGCTTGCACTTTGGGAGTTCACATTCTGTGAGGGCTTTTGCAGGCATGGAAAAGTACCTATATGATATAGTTAGGTCTATGGGAAGAAAATGAATGGACTCTTATGTCATTATTAGCTTTTGCTCACAGCTTCGCTCGCGTTAAGAAGTATAATTTTTCATCCCCTATTTTATTGACTTAGGGTAGATTTTATTAAAATTCTTTTTTAAGGGAATGTCTCTGTCATAGTAGCTTTATGCACACAAATTCTCAGCCAGTTTAAAATTGACAATGTTTCATACAAACTATCATACCCTATTTTTTTCCCTTCGGGGTTGAATTAATAGAAATCCTTTCTTAGCGGATGCCTACGTTATATCATCTACCTGCATGCCAAATTTCAGACCGATCCGTCCAGTGGTTTGGGCTGTGCGTTGATAGATCACTATTATACATTATACCGTACCTGTCGCGTATCGCACTCCAATAAAGTCAACATGGCTGCGGAATGAGTTCCAGCGGTCGCCGCCTTCAGTAGCACCGGCAACCTCGCCTTCCTGCCCGGCACCAATCCGAGGAGTTGTAGCGCAGCCGCCGCCAAGCACATCGCCCCACTAAGACTCACTGTGATTTTCACTACGCCTCGTAGATCCTTCTCGACATCGGTCTGCAAGTTGTGCAAGAATTTGCTTTAGTTCTTGATGACTGTAATTGTCTCAGAAAGAAACTAGAAACTCTTAGAAAGAAAGAAGCATTTCTTTCTCAGATCACGTGGCGCAGTTACTGAAGACTGATGGAGTCAAGCTGATCATATTGTTTTTTGTCGTAAGCTGCCTTCATTGCTTGACCGGATAAGCCGATCTCAACCTTAAAAAGTGTATGCAACAAGCAAAAATGGCGTTTTAGAGTAGGTAGTATCTTCGGGTGTTGCGGAGGTAAGGTAGTCCACTATGTATATGTTTTAGTTGTGGTAGAAACGAGACCATTTGATGGTAAAAAGTATCTACTAGGTTATTTTTTTACCTTGGATTCTTATCAGTATATATCAACCTCAGAAAACGTGAAAATTCTAGTGGATTTTCGGATTGAAAGTATCAAGGTATAAATATTTACCAAGCGTCGATAAATTGCAAGTAATTTTTGGCTAGCAGGTAAGGCAGGTTCGAGAATGACCATGACTTACCAATGCCAACGGAGAGCGTCGGTGGCTCAATGGTGAGGACTGATGCCTTCCAATCGCAGGTTCAAATCCCGCCACGTATCAATGTGTTATCGAATTTTCAAAATTTTATGTAAGTTATCTGACGCTCTTACGGTGAAGAAAACATCGTGAGGAAACCTACGCCTGCGAAGAGATTCAAAGGTTGTGCGTGAAGTCGTCCAATCCGCACTGGGCCCGCGTGGACGTTAAGGCCTATACACCCTACATGGTCTCTTGCCCCTCGTTGGGGACGTATAATGAGCTGATGACTTACCAATGTAGAGCGGGCGACAGTGAATAGCGCATAGGTGGCCAAGCCCCGGCAGCGGCACGCCACGTGCGCGGGCTCGGGCACGCGCACCTCGCACGCGCGCCTCGCCCACGCGCCGGGCTCGCTGCCCGTGCGCACGCCGCACGCTAGTTTCGACGCTGGAAAGATGAGATCGTTCCGGTCGAATCGGCCCATTCTTGTTACTACCAAAATTCTATACTACATTTATCAGGTGGTAGATTCGGTACTGAGTTACATATATAGGTATCGCCACATTGCCAGATATTGTCCCGTGAAATATGAGTGTTTTGAAAGAAAGAAAGAAAATACATTTATTTGTACGCTAGTTTCGACGCTGGAAGGAAGATTCACAAAGAAAATGTGGCATCGTTCCGAATCGGCCCATTCGTTTCACCACCAGGATTCTAGACTACATTTATCAGGTAGATTTGGTACTGAGTTCCATATGTAGGTATCACGACATTGATATCGTCCCGTGAAATAGGAGTGTTTGTTTTGTGAGTATTTTTGAAATAGGAGTGTTTTGCACTTCTGTGTTTCGGGATGCGTACACTTTAGCCAGTAAAATTACCGGGTATAAGAGACCTAACATACAGATGTTAGGTCTCTTATACCCGGTAATTTCACCCGTCACCGGAAAGGACAGCCGTTCCGGTGACGGGTGAAGGGCAGTTGACGGAAATAAGTAACTTCCTAATGTTATTAATTTTCTTCAACACTGCATCAGTCATGGTTAGGCGTATCACTTATCACCAGGTGAGCACACTAACCATCCAATACAAAACCGTGTTTGTTAAATGTATCTATCTGTCTGTCTCGGTTAAAGATTTGGCATGTAAGAACAATGAAATGCTTGTCGCATAGTCGAAGGTGAAAATTTTGAAAAAAAAGTAACAATATCTCCAGGTATTTTTTCCAAATACCAAAATTCATTATTGTGCTTTACTTTGGTATTTTAAATGTATTTTATATTGTATTTTTTGTAGCCTTTTTGACATTCATAAGTGTTTTTGTAAGCCTAATCTGATTAAATGAGTTTGATATGACTTGATATTTAGTTAAAATAGAAAATTTCTTTCTGCTTATTATCAATGTCCACTGTTTTTACAAGTATCAAATTGAAGGTCAATAGAAAATCTTTTGTCAGTCTTCTCCTAGACATGCTGTAACAGGGAGACTTTATCCTCAACTTTTAAAAGCTGGCCCTGCAAATCCGCTTAGCCAACAAAATATAGATAAATAAAGTAGTCTTACCAACTGCACTATAGTTCTTGACGTGGTGATACAGCAAGGTGACGGTGTGTTGTAAGGAGTTGTCGACACCCGCGCCGGCGGCGGACAGCTGCACCTGCTGCGACGCCAGCACGAACTCTATCTCTCGCCCGCTCCTGGAAAACGTCTGGCTGCAGCCACCGCCAAAGGCGAAATGATGCGATGAACGAACATAATCAAAAACAAAACACAATAAAAATTGGTGATCGTGATAAAAAAAATGAAAAATATGAATAATTGATTACGAAAGAAAAAGATAACTTTATGATGTCGTAGTGTGCATTTAAACATAAACATTATAGTTAGCATGCACTAATTATATACACAGAGGTGGTATTGACTCTTAACGTAATTCAATATGCCTAAATTGCAAAACTGCTTTTTATCTCTACAGTGGGAGAGATAATTTTATAAATAAATATACTCAGACGTTCACAAAAATCTATCCAGCCCCAATTTAATTTAATAGACCTTTTTTGTACTATGACTAAACCTACTTATATACTTTTTGTTGTTTTGAAGTATTTTATATAGGTACACCCAGTCTAATACAAATGAACATATCCATGCCCGCAAATGATTTCCTGCTCGAATATCGAACCAGGAACCCTTAATCTAATTGAATTCTCAACCATTACACATCATGGTCGAGAGCGTCGGTGGCTCAGTGGTGTGGACTGTCGCCTTCCTACCGGGAGGGCTGAGGTTCAAATCCCGACACGTACCAATGTATTTTCGAATTTTCGAAAAATATATGTACGTTATCCGACGCTCTTACGGTGAAGGAAAACATCGTGAGGAAACCTTCATGCACGCCTGCGAAGAGATTCGAAGGTTGTGTGTGAAGTCGTCCAATCCGCACTGGCCCGCGTGGACGACTAAGGCCTAATCACCCTATACGGGTAGGCTCGTCCCTCGGTGGGACGTTTAATGAGCTGATGATGATGATGATGACATCACATGGTTCCTCAGAACTGCTACTAGTAGATACTAGATTCATTACAATAGGAAAGATTATAAAACTCACTTAAATTCAATAGACCTCCTCAAGGAAGGTAGTCTCGCAGCCAGGTTATGGTACTGCACCGCTATGACAGAAGCGTTTCCAGTTCTGCCGACTAATTCCACTCCAACTGATGATAACTGCCATTCCTCGTTGCCAATGCTTGGCAGCAGGCCGAAATGGGCTGCGTGATCATCCATTACTGGTTTGGTCTTTACTGTAAACTCTTGGAGTCGAAGGTCTACGTTGCTCCTCATGCCAGCGGACTGTACCACTGCCTCTTGGAGTTCATAGACTTTCTGTAATGTTTTTACAGACAGATGAATGATTAAAGTTCTTCAGCTTCTACGTATGATAGTGAGTAATAACACCGTTACAGGATTCGGAATGTGATTCTCCACGATAGATCGATGAATGTTCTTCGGCGCCATGAACTGGTTCGTTATACAGTAGAATGCACTAAAAGGTGAGATTGGGTTGGGACTCCAGCGAATCGTAACGTAAGCTATACGCAAGATTAATTAGCAAGAAACTGAAACCGTTTCAAAATCTGATACATATAGTTGTGAAGCTCAGTAACGAAGAGCGTATATAAAAAACTATAACGTACACTTCTTCGGACTCACGTTAACCTCATCGATCCGTGGATCCGAAATCGATCCGAAAAAAATCGTGGACATATTCCAGCAGTAGATTTGTTAAGTACCTAAGTGTTAAGTATTTTTTCTTTGACAGTACACAAAAGTTCATACTATAAAGCACAGCCAAACACCAACCTCTTCATCCAAAAATGCGTCAGGATGCTTCAAAAGTGTATCATATATTTTCAGCAGGTGTTCGGTGCTCTCGTATCTGTCCTTTGGCTTTCCAACTGTAGACAATAGGTAGCGCAGCATATTCCTTGTATGAAGCAACGGGATGGTCCCTTCACCAGGATGCATTGGAAGGGAGCGCAGAACTGATCCGTACTGGCGCGCCACCAAGGACACGTTCCCATGATGTAATATTATTCGACTAAACTGAAAGACAAGATAATTATCAGTAAGTTCTTTTGCAGGGAATAAGTTGGTGGGACTTAACGGGAAATAGAATGTTTGTCACATTTTTGCGGGAGGTAGGACGCTCTTCGTCGAATGTTTTGATATGTTGCGATAAGATATGTTAAAATAAAATAAGTAAGTCGATAATTTAGGAATATAGGAAACAGCTCACCTGATGTTAAGTGGCTACTATAATATGATTACAGAGTAATTGCTAACCAAGGAATCCAAGATATTGAATACCTCAATAATTTTACTGGTCGTTTTTATAAAAACATATAATATATCGAATATATATGGAAAACAATATCTTATAATCATGATCAATAATGGATATATAGGTACTAAATAAAATACAGGACCAAAAGAGATACCTACATATATGTATATTTGCACCACTAATAGGTATAAAAGTTAAGCACATATAGGTTTATACAAATTCTAAAATATGGAAAATAAAAATTATAACTAAAATAAAAAAATATAATAACTAAATAAAATAATTAAAAGAACCCCCCTTTGGTAAAGTTCCGAAGACACTGGCAGCGTTACCCCTTTGAATCGCCAAACTAATTCTTTGACCAAGGTAGCTGCCAGATCTTCGGTCTCCAGTAATGTCGACTAATCGTAATATATATCGTATTCATCGGTTTATACATATATTTAATTAAAATGCCACAAATCATGTTAAGAGACATTTATTACCTGTTCATAGATATCTTTAAGAGAGTCCGCTATACATCCAGAAAAATCCGGCAGTTTCCATTTCACACCGTGCTGACCCGTTTTCGGCTCACAGAATCTGAAA
Organism: Leucinodes orbonalis; assembly: GCA_019425675.1. Taxonomy (NCBI): domain Eukaryota; kingdom Metazoa; phylum Arthropoda; class Insecta; order Lepidoptera; family Crambidae; genus Leucinodes; species Leucinodes orbonalis. The sequence goes on along the minus strand of PQWD01001478.1, from coordinate 60,366 downwards.
ACGCAAAACTTATTCATATGTGGCTATATAATCACTAAAAATATGTTATAAAATATATTTAAAACAAATAAAATAACTGTCACTAGAAAATGCTGTAAACTGAACAAACGGATAAACATACTTAGGTATATTATACGTAGAAACAATCAAGCAAATTATTAAATTAAAGCAAAAAAATGATTTTTCCCTTTTTTATATTGATTTTCTTTTTCATCGTTCACACAGCGCCACTAGGTAGGGTCTACCAAACTAAGCACTTTATCCTGTAATATGACTTTATTGACTAAATTATTTAATGGAATGACATATTAGGAAAGAAATTTTCTTCGTGGAATGGAAGCATAGTTGATTGATTGCTTTTTTTGATATCAAGTGATATTCCATTAGGGCTGCCACATTATGTTGAAGTTTTTTGTCCTGGTCCTGACTCTAGTGCACGGGAAGAGTGGGGTGGTGATGGTATTCTGTTCTGCGTACCAACGGCAAATGGCAAACTTTTTATGCGAAGTGTTAAAACAAAATGTTGTTTTAATTCATTGTTTTTTGTTTATATAATGATAAGAAGGTGAGAATAGTGTTTTGGACGGAAACGTATGCGACACAAACCGCAGTTTTTGTTTTCATATAATTAGGTGTACTTGCCAATTAATTTGATTGTGCCTAAGAGGAAAAGACTTGGGCCCACTAATGTCTCTAGGACCGGTTCATTGAAGCTCGCGGTCACGCACGCACACTTCTTTAGCGAATAGGATTATTTTATATCGGATGTAAGAAGACGGCAAGACTTTGTAATTGCGGTAGTACAGACAGCGCAGTCTTTATAGTCATCATGAACGACTCAATGTAAGGCTGCAAGACTGTGTCTTTGTGATGTATGGTTTTGATAACTGACGTGGAGTTTGCGTCGGAGAGAAGACCAGCTTACGGCCGAACTGTGTTATAAAGTTGGCGGGCTGCGTTGTGGCAGCAAGGCGCGCGGTGTCGCAGACGCGCGTCCACCAGCGCCCATCGTGTGGTAGACTGTGCGACGGAGTGTCTGGTGTGGTAACTTTGTATCGTTGGAAA
>PQWD01001478.1:0-58225 GCA_019425675.1 Leucinodes orbonalis | reverse complement strand
TCTCCACTCCAGAACTCGTCTGATTCAACAGATGCATGCTGCTGAGAACTATCCTGGGCTTTTACGAAGAGTGTATTATAGAGTAACTACTGAGTTTCTTGTCAACTGTCCGAGCGGTCGTAGATTTACACTAGTTTTTAACTTATTTTTGAATTGAAGATTCAAAAGTCTCTTGTAAATACCTTTTCTTTCCTTATCCTTTTTGCAGAAATCCGGCGAATTCCGGTGTCAAGTGTCTTCAGTGGCTGGTAGCATCGCTAAAGGGGTCACCATGTGGGCGCTGGGTCCTCACGACGAGGCGTGCGAGCCGGGAGCATCCCACGGTATCCGATGGCCGAGGACTGCACCAGGGGCTCATGCTTCAGCTGCTTGCCCTCCTGGTCATACTGGAGAAACTACACGGTAAACTATTGTTCTGGGTGTTTCTATATATAATATGTAAAAATTTACAAAAAGAATGTTTATAAGTATGGTTATCAGTTGTTTAATTAATTTAGCTGTCGTCGGAAGCTTATGTAATCATGCCGCTGTAGGAAGGGCCTACAGTCTTTGGCGAGTTACTTCATACATTAATTTAGCTGTCGTCGGACGATTAATGTAATCATGCCGCTGTAGGAGGGCCTACAGTCTTTGGCGAGTTACTTCATAAATTGAATTTAGTTGAATATGGACGCTCTTATCCTGACATGCGCTGAAGGGAGACTCTTGTCTTAGGCGATTTCATATAATATATTTAGTTAAGTTATTTTTAAGCCTTGTTGGTAGCAAGATTGTTTACTAAGTATTTGTACTTAATATACCAAAACTAATACACAAAGAAGAGCACAGTTTTTAAATGTATTAAAAACTGTTTTTGTCATCAAAAGAGACCACAGTGCGTCTCTCGTGGAGTTAGGTGCCGCGGCAGACAGTCCGGCGGATCTTCTTTCCCGTGGGCTGAAGGCTGATGTCATCAGCAGTGCGTCTCGCGTGGCGATATCTTACTTTTGCTTTAGGTAAACCTTTTTAGTCTGCACAGCCTATCATAGATGAAGCACTATCTAACTAAACATATTTCATGTTCTCTATTGTAGTTATAATCTCTCCATTGTTAGAAACTCATATAATCAGTGGCTTTTATTAACAACATCTTAATTGATATTGATTTATTAAAGTTTGTTCATTGTAAAATTAAAAACATTTACCTAAAAAGACATCCTATAATTCAAGAACTTAATATTTCATAACAAATAATAATTATCGAAATCCTTAATTAAATGATAAATAGATAGGTACATAATCAATCCAAAAACTGTTTTGACTTTCCATTATCTTTCTTTGTTTATGTTTGCGTCCACTATATTGAGCAGTGGTTGATAGTCGACCGCAAAGGAAGTAAACTATTAACTGTAACTAACTTTTAACTATTTTTATTATAAATATACTCGATCAAGCCATACATGTCGAGCTCGTTCGGACCCCTCGCCTATTTAAATTCGTTTATATTAAGGCGTGGTAAACCCAAAAGCATTCATCATCTAAATAATAGGAAATAGGCTTATTCAGTTCTTAATAATTATAGTGCGAGGTCTCAGTTCTTGAGGCAGTCATATCTCCAGATCTTATTAGCTGAATAAAATTTGTTTAAGCTTGCTTCTATAATAAATACGCGCACTTTATTACTATTCAAATCGATTAACTCAAACTTAACACACTTTACTAATGATGAAAAACTACATGCCTTCAATAAATTTAGACTTCATAGATTTCTCTATTAATTAATTATCTTCTACTGATCCCCCTCAACCATTCCCCTCTTACTCCACATTCATTTTGGACGGCTTCTTGATATCCATTCCACAACCGCAGATCATGATGCCAACATTTGCGGCAACAATTCTCAAACGAATACATCAGTAAATTACAGCAGTGACTGTAAGGTAACAGGGAAGAATAAGTCCAAACCCTTGCTGTCGCCAAGATAACATTCTTCCACCACTTCTGTGGTCTTAAGGAAGATAAACTGCTGTTTACCCTGCCGGTGACGGAGTCGTCAGAGTTTGCGGATACAAGACAAGGAAGGGCACCCAATCCGTAGAAGCATTTTAATCACATCTGTCCCCTTCCAGAATCTTGAAGGCTCCAGCTTCAAACCCGGGAGCATGTTGAGGACCGGTCCTGATACGCTCGGAGAGAAGACGCGCGGGCGGAGGAATGTGACGTCACACCGGCCCGCTACACGAAGCGGGGCGGCCCACTAGCGATCGCACCCGGACACGCCTCACATCTACCACGGACTCCTCCAACCGCAATCGCGCTCCAATCGTGCCTGTTCTGTTCTTCATTGTAACAAAATAAACCAGCGTTCTACAGATTATACAGTCCTCATTTAGTCCCCAGGACCCTAACATATACATTTACGGATAAGTCTCTGTTACTGATACGAAAATGACGAGACGTTTTTATACTGTTACGGAGTTTTGATCTAGAAAACAATTCATATCCACTGACATTTATACATCGTTATCTAGCCCCAAACCAAGCATTAGCCTGTAATATATACACATACATATATATATATAATATTCAATAACGGATAAAACTAATCATATACTTTCTTTTGTAAATACGTACATATTATTTGGAAACACCTATACAAATACTAACATATATGTTCATTCCTCGTTCATGCACACATATGTTTGTACTGCCCGATGATAGAACCCGGAACCCTTGGTGTAATAGCCGACGTCTCAACCATTACACCAGGTGGGACGTCACATTTATTTCATTTTTTAAATTACCCTTTATGGATTTAAATGTATGTTGTGTTTTTTGTCCGTTTTTTTCATGAGAACAGGCAATGGCCTTACACCATGTTGTTTAGTCACATGTAGTTTATACAAATTTCATATTTATTGAAATGAATGATGATCGATACATTATCCAGCCCTCCCCACGAGTTAACTGACTTTTCTGATCCTTTATCGAACTTCTTGAGAGAACTTAAACAACATTTGCACTTTTTTATTTTATTTTACATATTTGATACACGCGCCAAAACACTTACGTTAAATATTACACCGTTATTAAGTACATACTAACATAAAACACAAATTTTAGCTAAATTAAATCCGATGAAATTGCAACGACATTTTCTCGCCAAGAAGTTATTAATATGCAATATTATATGTTGGTCCGAAAGCCAATGTGAAATGTCCCGAATTGCAAGTTCTTTAATTAAAACATATGACCTTAAAATGTAATGCCTACTACAAGCTCTCGGCATGAAAGTTGAATCAAAAGGGTTATCACATTCAGATACATTAATTAAGTACTCGTAATTAACAAAGTCTGTAAGCCAAGTTGGAATGTGTTTGTGTAGGCTTCGTAACCATAAGACCCTAGACTGCCCTTGGTGACCCACAGGCCTATCTTTAATCTTTGCGGCTGGTGTATTCTTCCACACGATTTTCCTTTAGGTTTTCCCATTGCATAAAGCTGTGTGCTTATTGAACGTGTTCTAGAGGCATTGACGACCCATCTGGTGTAATGGTTCAGACGTTAGCTATTCCACCAAGGGTTCCGGGTTCGATTCCCGGGCAGTACAAAAATTTGTGTGCATGAATATGTCTGTTTGTTTTGGTCTGGGTATTTATAAAAAAGTATATAAGTATGTTTATCCGTTGTTTAGTATCCATATAAAAGGTAATGCTTAGTTTGGGGTTAGATGGCGCTGTGTGAATGTCAGTAGATATTTATTTATTATTAAGATGCAGTTAATCATGACATATTTCTACCTTCGTTTTGGTTGGTCTTTTTTCTATCAGTAAATATTGAGGTAACTATCATAATCATATCACATTGTCTGAAAAAGATGATTCTGGGCGTGGGAGGGTAAGTTAAGTCCTCGGCCCCACTACTATCTTATTAACCCTTTAAATGCCACTGACATCTAAAGGTGTCAGAAATAATAGATTTTCTATTGTTTGGATTACTGACGTTCAAAGGGTTAAAGTAGTTAACACCCATTAAACCACATTGGGCTCGCGTGATTTTCCCTATAGCAATGCCGTGTGCGAAGGCCTGCGTCCTGAAGTGGGATGTTAAGAATTCCAAAATGTAGTCATCTCCATAATTAAAATAGAAATGCTTACACGTTCTCCTCAGTAGAAATTTCAGGATCATTTAACAAGCATCCAGAGAATTCTATTAACTTTCAACCGGGAGCGTTCCACATTTTTCGTCGGAGAAATATCGACGCATTATCCGTTACAAGGGTTAAGGAGATCACATTTCAAACAATTAAAGCGGTTCCAACTTGTGGCCGGAGAAAAATGAGGCAATTCCCCACTCGCCTGGCGGGATCCGTTATTGATTGGAGTAGTTATTCCTGGACTTGTGTCTGGTTACTGCTGATGGAGTGATCGCTGTTTTCCTAAGGGGCTCATTGGATTTAAAGAAGAACAGTTCGAGTGAGAAATGCTTATGGACATTCGGGAACTGGGCAAAGATGGATTGAGCTGATTTTATGTAATGAAAATTGAGTAGCCTTTCTAGTATCAATTCATATCCTGTTTCTTTCGTTTATGATACCAGTCTATTCAGGTTTTTAGAACATACAACAATATATTTAGTAATAATAATATATTTGTGTACAAATTGTACTGACGACCCATTTAAAGCAATGGGTTCGATCCTCGAGCAACACAAACATTTGTGTACATAAAAATGTCTGTTTGTATTGTTTTAGGTGTTTCTATGTATAATATGTACGACGTACATATTAAAAAAAAGGATATAAGTATGTTTATCCGTAGCCTAGATCCCATATTACAATCTATTACTTAGTTTGGGACTAGATGGTGCTGTGTGAATGTCAGTGGATATTAATTTACTTATTGTATTCTAATCAGCCGTCACCAGTAGATTAGGAAGCAATTGTCAAGACCCTTCTTCCCGCGGGTGCCGTTAGATGCTTAGGTTAAAACATTAAAAAAATGAGTGGCAGCATTCTCTCATTAAACATGACTTTTTATGTGGCACTGCTAGCTCAAAGCGTAATGATGGGAAAAACGCTTAAGATGTAATGCTATTTGTGTAGTATAAAGTAAACAATATTAATTAACTTCAAACAACTTATTGTTATCTGGCAACTTCTAGTCGAGTTTCTCCTATTTTAATGCAAACCCTCTTTCTCAGGAAGACGGAAAAATGAAAAAAAAAATACACTTCAATAGCAGCCGAGAAAACTTAAATCAACTGAGTTAATGAAGATTCTTTTGAAATAAATATTTAGTTCCCAACTCTATTATGCTTTACACCTGCACTACAAAGGAGAAGTTTTGATTGAGATCATGCAGCAATGAATGAGAACACTATATTATTTTTCTGATGTATTATATAAACTCCTCTGAAGTTTTAAAGTTCTTTAGCGAGATCAAGTGCTTTACAAAAGAAGACGTTTCTTACACTGCTATTAATTGTTTTTTTAATACTATAATTCAACCATAAGCTCAACGATGTTAAATTGTTTTGGCTGATTGAACAACCGACAATTTTTCAATTCAAAGTGGCCCGAGAGTTTTATAATAGACAAATAATTACTCGTAAAAGTAAAATTATTAAATCTGGTAAATTTATACAACCGTGTGTGGCTGTGTGATTATTATTAGGGAAGTAAAAGAATGGCAGGGTTGCTGCTTCAATCCTATGTTAATTGGTATTTGTAACCAATTCTGTGATAAAAGATTTTTGTAAATTTGTATATTTTGTACGCATCCTAAAACAGATAAAAATATCATTAAAGTTAACCCAAAGATTGCTGGTTGGCAGTCGTAGCTGAAATCTGGACTTTCGTAACAGAAAGTAGTAGTTATTTTTTGCTTTTCAATAAATCTACCTATAAAATGAGTTTAGCTGCATATCAAAGTGTAGTGTAGTTGGTAACAGCTGTAGCTTAAAGACCAGCAGCGAGTAGTTCTAGCGCCGCTTTAAAGTTTTTTTTTTAAATGAATTTCACCTGTAAACTGAGTGCGGGCTGCATATCGAAGTGTAGCGTAGCCGGTAACAGTCGTAGCTTGTCTGCACGAGTTCTCGTAGCAGCAAGTCGTGCCAGTGCGGCTCGTAGCACGCCCGCTTCACGACGAGCACCCCATACTCGTAGCAACACAGAGCGAGCGCCATTCATGTCTACGGAACTGAATTATATTTATTAGAAATACGTATGTACCATATATGTTCTAGCCATCTAAAACAAAGAAGCAGTAATATAAGATGATATACAAAAGATAAGTTTATTTCACTACATTGCATTGTTAATTTAATAATGCCTAATTACCATAGCATGTTTCATTCGTACCCTTAAAAGGTAACGGTAGCACTATCTGATTTTGTCTATCCTAAATGTTTTCAATGTTCTTATAAACATCAATAAAATATCCTTATATTATAACAAATTTTATCGTAAACCGTTCTTACAGAGAGATTACTCGTTATTTATTTGTAAAAGTAATTTCAAAATGAACTTGCTTCGCAATGAACAAACACGATAAATGACAAACCTTAAATTTAAGACCTCAATTCCGTCCTCCAAAGTGATATTGGATGCTTTTAAGTAGCTCGTTATCTGAAAACAAGTAGTAATAAACTTTTAGAGCAAGACTTCACTGTTAAGATCGTTCAGAGAGATATCCACGGATTGGTCACGTTAATCCCATTAATATAATTAAATGAGTCGTCGACTAGTCCCCTTTTATTATCAATACATCTCCTTATTGAGTTGGTAGACAGACTGATGAACTATCAAAGACATGAAGCCTTGTTTCAAAATCACCCTATTGGTTCTGATATGGTTTTATATAATTACCGCTATATTTGTAGAAAAAACGTTGAATATTTACGATTGGCAGTCTAACATTTAGGCAATCACCCAAATGTTCTTTTTAACTCTTTGAGAACTAATTTCTATCAAGGTATAAGACCTTGTACGCGGCAATACTCAATATTTCATTCTCACACCACCTAGATGAATAGAAGTCCTCGACAGTGCTCAAGAAATTACGACAAAACGCACGTTTTTGTCGTAATTTCTTGGCCACGGACCACGAAATTGTGAAATCAGTTGCTGCTGGAGATATTTCCTGAGCGATACGACCTAGCGACCTTCAAAAAAAGAGCGTATTTCCTTTTAAAAGGCCAGCAACGCATTCCAGTGCCCTCTGGTATTGCAAATGTACATGGGCGGCGGTGTCATTTACCATCAGATGAGCCGTTTGCTCGTTTGCCTGATATAACATAAAAAAACTAATATTACAAAGGCAAAGAACAAAATAACTTCAGATAACTTCCGCATTTACCAGTCTTAGTTGGGGTCGTTTAAGTAGCTGTGTTATAAAAGAGCTCATTATAAAAACTCCATCTCTTTCTTACCTTACTGAAATAAAAGAGTAAGGCAATGCGAGAACAGTTAAGCGAGACCGTCAGTGGTGACTTAATGCCTCAAAGGGTTTTTCTTGACAAAAGTTTCCGTAAACTACTCAAGTTTGTTACCAGTGGAACTCAATTCCTCTTAACTGCTGTGTCGTGCACAAAGATTATGAGTAGGGTATGCAAAGTCGAATCGTAAAAACAATGAATAATTTACATTATTGTCAAATTGAGTGCTGTTGATGGCATCAGATCGCCTATGGTTTCAAATCTGTAGGGTAAAATGGGCGAATACGTGGGAGTAATTTAATATGGTGGCGATTGTCCGGGTTGTCTGGACGCTCAGGGTATGCACTTCTTATTTGCATATATTGAGTGCACGCCACTGCTTGACTGCGAGTAAGTACAGCGTTAGAGCGAGGATTTCTTGATATTAAATTTCAGTTTAAAGTTCTGTATGCACACCTTAATAACATTTTTTTAAATGCTAAACTCGTTTTGCTTATAAAATATATGATTTTTTATCCATTCTTCTTGAAGTACACATGCTTATTGAGGTAAAGAGTTTCCTTTAAAACGTTTCGACGCTAAAAATTTACTAGAGGTTCCGGGTTCGCACCCCATACAGTATGAACATTTATGTGTTGAAATAATAATATGTATAAATTTGTTAAAACTAGTTGTGGAGTTCCTTCGGCAGATGCTTTTGCTTCTACATACATTACTAAAAGCATTGGCTTGATTGATTGATGCATGATGTATAAGTATCTATGTTTTCTATGAACAGTACGATTAAGTAAAGAATTTGAAATAAAAATAGTTATTTTCCTCACATACTTGTTTCACAATTTCATGCGAATGTTGATGTTTGGTTGATCCATCTGCAGTCTTGTTTCGAAGCGTGCGGTGGCTGAAACAGAAGAACGCATTAATTATAGGGTTAATATTTGTAATGACGAATCATTTGAGAATGATGATGATGATGATCATTTAAGAATGTGTTCATGTACTAATCTACTACTTAACCTTATTTTTTAGAACTTGTGTATTTATTTTAATAACCGACTTCCTATACATTATCACTAGGAAAGACGTAATTTATTAACACTCCGAGTTTCTTTTAGTATGCGGAGAAAGTTACTAATTATGATGATACATTTTCATTTTTAGCATTAATTGTTTAACACGATACGATTAAGATTATTGTGCAAAATGGTCGAAAACAGTTCGAAAATAGATAGGCGTGTGTACCGTGTTTTTTATTAAACTAGGGGTTAGTATGATCCGTAACTATTAATTAATTTGAACGTAAAAAGTTAGAAGGACAAAATACTAGCGCTACTAATCCCTATTAATTAAAGTTGATCACGTCAACTGTTTTTACTAAAGTCGAGTTATCGCAATGGGTGGGGCAATATAGTTTCGGTAAGAAGTATGTCTTAATAGAATTATTTAAGTAATTTTAGGTCCTAAAGATAATTTATTTTGCCTAAAGTCGGCTATGCGGTTGCAATATAGTTACGTAAGAACGTCTTAAGTTATGAAATTAATTTTGGGATAAAATCATTTAACAATACGTACAAGAATCCGTAGCCTTCGATTGCAGTCACAGGAGGATCCATCTTTGGCCCTCAGAGCATTCTTCCAGCCACATTCTGGAAGAAAAACATATTCGAATATCTAACACTCGTAACATAAACATAAGAATTCATTGACGATTTCAGAAAAAATGGTCTGTTCTGTAAAAAGATTCGCGAGGATTCAGCAAATCGTATATCGTCATCAGCTCATTAACGTCCCACCGAGCGACACGAGCCTACCCATATAGGGTGTATACTCGTAGACTGTCTTCCACGCGGGCCCAGTGCGTATTGCCTGACTTGTGCAGGTTTTTCTCAAGATGTCTGCTTCCTTCCTTACCTTCACTGTAAGAAAACGTACATATAATATTGAAAATTCGAAAATTCATTGGTACGAGGCGGGATATGAACCTGCACCCTCCAGATCGAACGGCAACAGCCCACACCAATGAGTCACCAACGCAAAAATATTCGTGTCTATTTGAACTTTTCCGTTTTTTCTGGTTACTAAGGGTAAGTAATAAGAATCTTTTTCAACAAAGCTTTTTGTAATTATTAAACTCCATCAACGAATAATTATTAATGGAAGCTTGTTCTACAGTAATGATTTAAGAGACTTACAGTTTTAACTTTTTCTTCGATAAACATCACTTAACACAATAATAGGTCTTCCCATTTATCTATGTTTCACAAAGACTTCTTAAAAAGGAAGTCTTACAGCACGTTAATAATCTATCATTGTAGAACAGTACAATTTGCAAATAAAAGCTTCACACGGTTGTATCAGCTGCTATTAGTTCAAAACTAAAAAACTATAGTATAGATAATTAAAAGTCTAAGTACTAATTTCTATATTAGTACTGCGAGCCGATCTAAGAAATCATATTATTAAATGAGTTAGATAGGGATGTGCTTTCTATCAATTTAAGTAAAGATCATAGTAACATCAAAAACTTTTATACTTTACGATCTCGAGCTTTTTTTTAAAATTATAAAAAATCCATACAAATAGAATCACTTGAAACGACCCTCCAAAATATAATCGTAGAAAATTCTATAATTGAAAATGGCTAGAGAAGGTCATAAAGAATAAACGCTGTTTAAGAGATGCCTATTCGATAATTGTGCGTTACTCAGCTGTCCTTGCTTGTATAAGTAAGTTACCACGGATCGATTATCAGCTATGAAATTCAGGCATCTTTGGCGTGTAAAATTACGACTTCTTTGTTAGCGCATATATTTGCCTAGGTTTAAGATAATTCGTTATATTTATAATGGAAATGTGATAATTAAACTGGTCTTTGCTACAATCTAATNGATGATCGAGGGCCGGCGCCGTTCCGCGCGCGGAAGGAGAAGGTCAAGCGGGAGAGTCGACCGCAGGTCAAGGTGACTCCCTACTTACACTCCCCTTACAGCCACCCTAGCCTAATTTCCACTCAAATTCACCACACATTTGAGTCGGCCGCAACACCAAGGGTTCCGGGTTCGATACCGCCAGTATAAACATTTGTGGCACGAACAAGTCTGTTGTAATGTCTGGGTGTTTCTATGTAATATATGTATTATTTACAAAAAAAAAATAAGTATATTCCGTGTAAGTACCCAAAACAGACTTCACGCTTAATTGGGACTAGATGGCGCTGTGTGAATGTCAGTGGACATTTATTATTTTATTTAATTAAAATATATACAAATAAGTTATTATTTATATCACATACGCTCACACACACATTTACAAAAATAACAATTACAACACTCACCAACACAAATACCTCTTACATGAACATACAGAAAGTTCGGGCAGAAATGAAGTACGATTTATTTATGTTTTTTTCTTTGTCATGTTTAACTTATTATAAAAACGCACCATACTTATATATAACATTAAATATTGTCACCCAAGCATAACCTAGGCCTTCCAACAACATCTCAGAGGGTAAGGGAGAAGCTGAAAAAGCGGAACCCTTACCACGGATACTTATCGTTCCCTTGCCAAATAGCAGACAACGGAACCCTTGCAGATTCCTTGTTAATATTTAATGGAAACTAGTAGTTTTGTATGCAAAAATAACTTACTTTATTAAGGAAAAACTTTATTATCGTTGGAAGCTCAATGGTGTGGATTGTAGCTCTCCTACAGGGAGGGATGAGTTTCAAATCCCGCCACGTACCAATGTGTTTTCGAATTTTCGAAATTATATGTACGTTATCCGACACTTACAGTGAAGGTAAACATCGTGAGAAAACCTGCGCACGCCTGCGAAGAGATTCAAAGGTTGTGCGTGAAGTCCGTCCAATCCGCACTGGACCCGCGTCCAACTAAGGCCTAATCACCCTATACGGGTAGGCTCGTGCCACTCGGTGGGGACGTTTAATGAGCTGATGATGATACATCCAGACATTAACGCACACAGTTTTGTTATAACAATGGTGTTTATCTATATTTGCAGCACGAAACGGAGAAATACTCGGGCAAGTTTAGCGAGTGCGCGCGTGGGTTGTGCTCTGGGTTGTTAGCCAAGAGTGCGGCCGCCAGGCTGGGCTGCGGAGCTGGAAGGAGGGGGGCCGTGGCTGTGAAGGCGCATCGCTTCTTTGCCCAACTCAACTATGCGAGATTGGAGGCTGGCATGGTGACTGCGCCGTTTGTGCCTGACGTGAGTATGAATAAACAGGGTGAAATCGAGAACAATGATTCTCTCCTGATTCAAAGCGCATCCCCAATATGAGGCAAATTAATAAATGAAAGTGTTTGTTTAAATCCTAAAAACCATGTGAAAAAATAGCTATTGGTCAATAATACATATTAATATAATTTCAATTAAATTTTTGGGTGAGGCGGCTTCAAGGCGCGCGGTGTGGTATAGGATGGGGCAAACTTGTAAGCCAAATAGGCATGAAGGTACCTATACGCTCAGTACGCATCTGTCAATTATTTAGTGTGCCAGGAACCAACAACAATGTGGCCAAAAATGCTCCTTTATTAAGGATGATCCGCTCTTAAACTAACAATTCAAATACAAATAGTCTAATTAAGTAACAGAGAGTCTTGGGTAAAAGCCTAAAGAGGTAACCATCTTATGAAAACGTAGATAAGAAAGAAATAATTAGGAGCGGTCCCCCAACGCGAGGTTTTTTTTTAGAATTATTAATAGATTCTTAGGTACTTTAACATTAAGTTTCTTTTATTATTTTTTACTTTTTAAAGGGAAATTACTTAAGTTCTTGAGTCGGGGGTTTTTTAAATTTTTAATTTAATTTTTTGCTGTTCCGTTCTTCTATGCATGTTTGCTATTATTTATTAAAAATGCTGTGTACAATCTGTAATTGGGAAATAAATTTAAAACGTTATGTCTTATGCTGTATTACGGATGATTTAGTTTATATTCTGTTGTTGTACCTTATAAAATAAAAATAAAAAAAATGGTTCCCGTTAGATAAGTATTATGAACTGTACATGCTCAATGCTTTGCGATATGTTCCTTAATTTAATTGTAAAATTGTGATGTGAATATAACAAACTATGCTCAAATTAAATTTAAATGTCTAGTGGTCTGAGCGTTAGTTTTAGATCGCTGTGTTATCCGGGGGGTCGTGGGTTCCAATCCCGCGAGTTGGCTGCATAGTGAGATTAACTTGGTATTTTTCCCAATTTCCCAAGTTGCAGGATGTATTACCTGATCGTCAAAAAAAAGATGATTTCGTGTTTCGGAATTGTCTGTCTCGTCTACAATCTGATGATGGATGTTAGTGAACGTTATTGGCTAATGTTGACATACTGATATAAAAAGATTAAAAGAGTAACTCGAGTTCCTTGCCGGCTCTTCTCGTACTTCCTACTTATACCGAACCGGTGGTAGAGTCACAAGAAATATGATAATAATAACAATTGACGATTCAAAAGTATCTGTAACAGATTTATTTGAATAAAGATATTTTTTTTCTTTCTAATAAAGTGTTGTATCGTACAGCCGCACGCGGTATACGCGAAAGACGTGCTGGACATCGAGCAGTTCTCGACGGTGAAGGGGTGAACCTGGACGCGGCGGACGACACGTTCTACGGCAAGTTCAACACGGGCTCGGTCAGCATACCGTGGCAGACGGAGATGATAGAGACCGGTGCTTCGCGGAGCTCAATGTCTTCGCTAGAGGTGATATACCTTACATCCTTCTGAGCGTATTGCCGGAAAATTCATAGTAAATATTCACTGACCATCTAGTCCCAAACCAAGTATTAGCCTGTAATGTATAAAAAAATACAAAAAATATTTATTGTGCATAATAATGTTACAATTTGTACATACCAAAACCATTATTTGGCGTCGGTGGCTCAGTGTTGTGGACTGTCGCCTTCCTACCGGGAGGGCTGAAGTTCAAATCCCGACACGTACCAATGTATTTTCAATTTTCGAAAATATATGTACGTTATCCGACGCTCTTACGGTGAAGGAAAACATCGCGAGGAAACCTTCATGCACGCCTGCGAAGAGATTCGAAGGTTGTGTGTGAAGTCGTCCAATCCGCACTGGGCCCGCGTGGACGACTATGGCCTAATCACCCTATACGGGTAGGCTCGTGCCCCTCGGTGGGGACGTTTAATGAGCTGATGATGATGAAAACCATTATAACATATATAGTTACAGTTTCTTTCTTAAATTGAGCTAGGTATAACTAGTAATATATCAATCATTATATTTTGTAGGTAGGTACAGAAAACACAATCCTTTACCTTCCGTACTAGTACAAGACTGTGTTACGGCAAGGTAGTGATACGTCCTAAACATAAGGTTCGTTTTGAAACGCGTGCATTTAAGTTTAGCGCGTCTGACAAAAATATAACTTCGGATGAAACAGCTTCGAGTTTGGTAAACAATTTTGTACAGTGTATGCAAAGTATGTAGATAAAATAAAATAACGAAAATAAAACTAACTTAAACAAAAATGAGGCAATCTTTTCCTGCGCCAATATGGATACTAAACAACGGATAAAGGTTATCATCTAATAAATATAAAACAGAGAGAGAGAGAGTATTTATGATGTTATTTATTCCCTTTATTCTATATTATTCACCCCCCTACTTTACCAAATGTAAATATTTAGTTATTTTAATTCTGTTATCCTATTCCCCCTTTAACCAATTCTTAGACGACTAAGGCCTATACACCCTATATGGGTAGGCTCGTGTCCCACGTATGATGAGCTGATGATGATAATTTGGAATACGAACAGCACTAATACAGATTACAATATGAAGTTCAAGTTATGTCTAAGCAATTGATAGGTATTTGCAAATTATAAAAATTATATATAGAACTACCTTTATAGCACATTCGGAGCGTATTGGTGGCAAATGTTTGTAGTGGTCTGGGGGTTTTCTATGTATAATATGTATGTATTTACAAAAAAAAAAAATTTTTATAAGTTGTTTAGTATAAATACATAATACATAGAAAACACCCAGACCATTACAAACAACAAGACATGTTCATGCACACACATGTTTGTACTGCCCGGGGATCAAACCCGGAACCCTTAATATATGAACATTAAATAACAACAATGTTGTTTGTTGAAGGAGAAGACGGCAAAGAGATCATCAGTCCGGATCTCCAGCTGGTGCCGTCCGTCACCACGCAGGAGGAGGAGAAGGGGTGCTTCGTGTTCGCCAGACGGGTGAGTCCTACACTATTAGACTAGGGGAGCGTTCAAATGAGTTCATGTTCTATGCCAAGGGTTCTACCCACGTGACACTTAGATTGTATATATAGAAAATACGTTATGCAATGTATAGAAACGAATTTAATTATTAATATTACTTATACTAAAAAGACGTCGATGCATCAAATAAAAAGTTTTTACTTAATCGAAATGTATTCCAGATCGAAAATAAAGTGCAAGAGCGTTACTTTAGAAAGGAATTAATATAAATTAAGGAAAGGAATGAAATGGTTCGACATTTTATTTCTTCGATTCGTTCGACATTATATTTATAATATGTAAATATTTACAAAAAATATACATAAGTATATTCATCAGTTGTTTAGTACCCGTAATACAAGATTTACGCTTAACATGGGGCTAGATGCCGGTGTGCGAATATTTTATTTTATAATTTATAGGACGATCAAAACGTTCACCGGATGGTAAGTGATACGCCTGACCATGACAGCGGCATTGAAGGAGACCACCAACTCATAGGCGGTTATTATTGTCTATCAATGGCGCACTACGCCCACCATCTGAGACAACAGACGTTAAGTCTCTTATACTCGGTAATTTCACTAGCTCAGTGCCCTCATCCCGAAACACAAAAGTGAAAAACACTCCTGTTTCACGGGACGATATCTGGCACTGCGGTGGCTACCTACTAAATCAGGGTCGCAGCATCGATTAGATACTGTATCCATCCCATGTTTATTTTAAGTTTTAAGTTAGTTTAAGATGTATATGTAATTGGTGCGACAGATAACATATTTTATTTCTTTCTTTCTACCTAGACGACTTAGTATCGAGTCTAGCACCTGGTAAATGAATGTAATAGAATATAATGTCTATTATAATATAATATCTGCTGACATTGACACAGCGTCATAAGGTTAAGCGTGAAGCCTGTATTGTGGGTACTAAACAACGGATAAACATACTTATATACATTTTGTTGTAAAAACATACATATTATACATAGAAAACACTCAGACCAATACTAACATGAATATTCATGCACACAAAAGTTTGTACTGCCGGGGAACCCGGAACCTTTGGTGTAGAAGCCGACGTCTCAACCATAACACCACATGGGTTGTCGTCGATGATATTCTTACATACAAGGTAGATACGCTATCCGTGCCTCAACAACACTGACAAAATCGACAACTGAGATTGGGGCTTCGTCGCGTGTCCCTGTATGTTCGCACAGTCCATTATGTACCGGCGTGAGTCAGGTCACTTTCTCCCCAAACATATGTTACGCCCTAAGCAGAGGTTCGAGTCCCGTTCGGGGACGCCCTTAGGCTCGTTGTGTAAATTTATGGACCCTGTAGGGCACGGCAAGTAGGAGAGTCGAGGAGTCACCTTGGGCTCATATTATGAATATAATTAAGGCCTAGACTGACGTGACATTTTTGTTATTATTCTAATATTATTGATTCATCATTATTTAGATTAAATTCAATGTATTTAGTGTGAATAAGCGTTGGTGGCTCAATGGTGTGGACTGTCGCCCTCCTACCGCGAGGGCTGAGGTGCAAATCCCTCCACGTACCAATGTGTTTTTCGAATTTTTGAAATTAGACGTTATCCGACGCTCTTACGTGTGGGAAACATCGTGAGAAAACCTTCACGCACGCCTAGAAGAGATTTAAAGGTTGTTCGTCGTCCAACTCGCACTAGGCCGCGTGACGACTAAGGCTTAATCACCGTATACAGGTAGGCTCGTGCCCCTCGGTGGGACGTTCCAATGAGCTGATGATGATGATTTATTATTTATTAAGGACAACCAACAAAACAACCACTGAATATACAAGTTTGTAATATAAATCTAAAATTAAGTGCTAAAGTGATGTCTTATATCTGCCACGACTGATCTTTGTTATAAACACTTTTTGTATTGTGTCAAAGAATAAATCTTTGTTTCTTATTATAATAAGTATGTGTGTGTGTATTGTGTCAAAGAATAAATCTATCTTTAGTTTATTTGATAATAAGTGTGTGTGTGTGTGTTAGGTATTGTGTCAAAGAATAAATCTATCTTGTTATTATAATAGTAGTGTGTGTGTGTGTGTATTGTGTCAAAGAATAAATCTATCTTGTTTATTATAAAGTGTGTGTGTGTGTGTGTGTATTGTGTCAAAGAATAAATCTATCTTTGTTTATTATAATAAGTGTGTGTGTGTGTGTGTATGTGTCAAAGAATAATCTATCTGTTTATTATATAAGTGTGGTATATTACAGATGCTGTGCCGCAGAGAAGGTGTCGGCGGCTGCCGCGTGGTCCCGTGCGGAGCACCTGCTGCCGCCCTCACCGCCCGCCGCCCGCGCCGCCCTCGCCGCTCCCGCCAGCTGACCGCCCACACCACACGCACACACGCACCCCCACACCTACCGTCACCCGGGGGACAGGTAAACTTACATACACCCAGAAAACAATTACAAAACAAAAAATATTCACTGACATTCACACAGCGCTATCTGACCCAAGTTAAGCGTGAAGCCTGTATTATGGGTACTAAATAATAAACATACTTTTCTATACATATTTTTTTGTAAATACATACATATTATACATAGAAAACACCCAGACTATTACAAACAGGCATGTTCATGCACACAAATGTTTGTACTTATGAACCCGGAACCCTTGGTGTTGCAGTCGACCTCTCAACCGCAACACCAAATGGGTCGTCATTTACAACAATTCGGTATTTACCACCATCCATCCAATAAAATACCAAACTTTATTTTTATATACACACCACACGCGAGCATGCTTGCATGCACTTACATAAGTCCAATATAGGAAATAATTATATTATAGTCTTGCCTAAAATAAGTATATTAAATAAAGTAATTTAGAGTTGAGTGACAAAAATCGCGTATACGGAAGCCTTGATGTGACGTGTTAAAAGATTTACTACAGGACAGGCCAAGCCCAGTGTAGGAATCAGTGTACGTAATTAGAATAGGAAGCGTTTTCGGTACAACCTTAGCATATAAGCAGTTACCTATTGATTGTGGCGCTGTGAAACTATTGTATTTAATGTGCTGAAGTTGTCTTATAAACTTTTTTGATCACTTTTGTTTATTTGCAATATTTTATTTTTAAAACCATTGAAACCAATTAGGTCAATTGATGATAGTGAACAATGACGTCACATATCACTAATCTCATACAAAATATATGGAAACGTTCCTTTTTGACAGTTCTTAAAAAGTGCGTCAACGATAAGTGGTGTCAAATAACCAATTTTAAATTTATGCAATTGCACTGAACGGTAGCCTAGTTAGCGTAGTCAGAACAACCACAGGAAGTCCTGATGCTGGTCTTCCGTAAACACAGTTGATGAGGTAAAAAGAGCCACTACGCCGTGTTCACCAACACAATGGTCTACAGCTATATAAAATAAGATACAGATACATTAAAAAATAAACAATTAATATACGAACATAAATATTCATATGGATAGTTTATAAAATATAAATAACTTGAAACAAATACATAATAATAACGACCGTCATTGTCACCGGGGGGACAATACACGGGTAACGCCCAGTATTCAATACTGGCGCGCTTATAAAGGCGGTCGTATGTAGCACGGGTGGAAATTCACATCACACAATAGATGAATCAATTGACTATGCGCGTGCTGCGTTCGAGCGAGGAAATTTATAATATGCCACCGGCAATTGGCGTCGGTGGCTAATTGGTGTGGTCTGTTCTTCCGATCTGGAGGGTGCCGCCAAGTCTTAATGCGTTTCCGTAATAAAAAAATAAAATATGTCTTATTTAGATTCACAATAATACATTTTGCTGTTGGTGATGTGTAATTAAATGTACGTTTACCCGTCGCTCTTACGGTGAAGGAAAGCATCATGATGAAACCTGCGCACGTCTGCGGAGAGAATCAAATTGTGCGTGAAATCGCGCTCACTGGGCCTGCGTGGGCGACTTAGGCCTACACCCTTTACCGGTAGGCTCATGCTCCTCGGTGGGTACGTTGAATGAGCTGATAATGATGATGCAGGCAAATGTCTGCATGAAAAAACGTCACAAACTTTATTTTAGAAAAATCATTTATTTCGAACGTGAGTCCATAGTGTTAGTAACAATTTAACAAAACTATGTTAGTAAAATATTTCTTGGGGTGAAGTTTATATGATATCTTAAATAATTATATTTTCTTTTTCAGATTTTTCGGTTGGGAATCTGGCCGCTGCCAGAACAACGCTATGCCCTCGGTCCTAACCAAAAACGAAAGCAAATAGAGCGACCTCAAGGACAAGACTCACTGGGTAAATATCCCCTCACCTATTAGGACTTAACTGGGAACTTTGCTCAGCAAACCCAGACCTGGCTTTAAACCTTTGGTTTTTGACCCTTACGCCATGGTCTGGCCAAATAGAGACTTTATTTTGAACTGTATGTACACAGCAATAAAAATGAAAACTAATTAAAAATGGATGTCAATTTTTGTTAAAACATTTTCAAGTTTTGTTTTTTATTTGTTACATAGTGAACTTAAGTTGCGTAAACAAAACGAAATGTATAACTAAGGTAATTTTACGGTGTATCTAAATATTATAATTTGCTACAAATACTTCTGAGCAATAAATGTAAATTAAAATAGCTTCAACTAACTCATATTGAGTTGCGTTGTCATTAAGTATGAAAATAATTGGTTGTCATGACATTTTTATTTGATATTTATAGTTCGCTGTTTTATAATTGATACCATAAATATATTTAAATAACTTAAGCATAAGAATAAAATGGAATATTATCACCACTTTTCCCCTATCGTATGATTTCAAACCATTTGTACTTTTATTAAATATATTAAAAAACAAGAAAGTGTACACAAGGCCCCGGCGAGATTCGAACTCGCGATCTCCTGTTTACTAGACAGGCGCTTTAACCAACTAAGCCACGGCGCCTATGCATTCAACGGCGAAATTGGTATACAGTTATTAGGTCAAGATAAGTGCGAATAATTCTTGGGTACATTTTTGTTATTAAAAAATCCCTTTAAAAAAATATGGAATTGAATTTTAAAACATGCGAATTTCATATAAATACATATAGAGGTCAGCTTTAAGGGCAATGCCAAACGAACTCGAACCCTGTATACGTAGTAATACAAAGCATTTTTCTCAGTGTACCTGTCGGTGTTTATCCGCTTAGAAACTTTTTAATGTTATGGCAAGTACGAATGGAAACGGAACATGAACAATTTAGATGTTAAGGATAAAATGTTTTTGAATCTGTGGACGTGCGAGGTTGGCGCCAATGTTGATGTTACACGCCATTTATGAGTGAAAGGGGTAAAATATCCATTCGCTACATCATTTACGCTGTATGCGAATAGGATGTGTGAAATTTAGTTCCTTTGCGTTGTAGAAAAAATATAAGCTTATAAATTTAAAAAAGGAATGCTTTGACATACGATTGGATTACCCGCGCTAATTACGAATTTTTAAATGGTTTAGGCTTAGAACTCGTTTTAAATAGGATGTACGGAATATTGTAGCGAATGGATTTGTTTATGTAATAAAAAATCCTATTTAATTAAATTGTAATGTATTTAAAAAGTGAATTGTTGCATTGCATTTTATATGTATTGATAAAAAACTTTGTATTGTATGTGGTGAATATTTAAAGTTTAAATTTAAACAGGATGGCGTTTTTGAAAAAAATATATTTTTATTTGATAATGGTTTTTTGAGACTTTACGTAGTTTTTCTAATACAAATGCACAGTTTTATATACAACTTTACTGAGACCGGCGACTGTAAAATAATAATGGTAGTATTTGTATAGTAGACTTTTTTTGTTAGCAATTAATCCTAATTAATAGCAATGCAAGTGTGTAAATTGAAAGACAATTTAGCTACCTCGTTGAAATGCAAATGGACGTGCGCACGGACAAACGTATTTTGTTTTATTGATTATTAATAAATGAATTATTCATTCAGTTATACATAGCAGGCAAAAGGAATGCGTTCACCTACATTGAAATTAATATGTACATATTTAAGATAAGATTTTACGTTAAAAATATGACATGAATGTTTGAAAATAAACTAAATGGTAATATAGAAACTTCTACATGTTAAACAAATGATTTAAAGTCTGCACAAAGCGAACAAATCTTTTTTTATGTGTACCTTATATTTAATTACTTTTTTTGTTGTGTATTTGAATAGTATACTTTGTATTTGATATTATTTATTCACTGCAACAGTTATGATGTCCACAGCTGGACAAAGGGTCCTTTATCAAATTGCATAAATGGGGGACCGTGACCCTCCGTTCATCTGTGCCCTATATTTTTCTACGCTCTAATTAAGGGGACTATTCGCCTATCTATTACATGATCAGTGTGATGTTATGGTTGACAAGTAGGCTATTTACACTAAGGGTTACAGGTTCGATCCCTGTGCAGAACAAACATTTGTGTACGTGAACATGTATGTTTGTATCGATCGTGGCGATTCTTCGTATAATATTTTTTTAAAGTATAAACATATAACAATTGTTTAGTATCTACAAGCTTCACGCTTCAGTTGGGGCTAGATGGCGCTGTATGAATGTTATTGAATATTTATTTATAAACGTCACGGGAGGTTGGTTTTGGGTCCCCCTTATGTACGTCAGGACCTATTTGATATTATTAAATTGGAATAAAAACATGGTGTGTGTAAATAGATACAGCGACAACATTCAATATAAATATTAGAAGGAACTTGTTTTTTAAATGGAAGGTTAATTTTGAAAGAGAATAAATCAATTGCCAAACGATTTATGGGGGGATTAAATGTGAAAATATCAATATTTAATTATTTTTATGTTAATATACTGGTTGGTTTCGAATTTATTATTTTTATGTAAGTGTTTTACAAAATGGATTTGAGTAAAATATTTAGTTATTAAAAAAATATACAACCGAGCAATAATGCGTTAACGAATTGTCTATGTATCTGCTTGTTAATGGTGTCGACTTGTCTTTGGATGGAATCGAGCGTACAGTTGCAAGCAAAACGTATTATTATTTTTCGTAATTTAGTTTTGTTAGTGGCTGTACTTATATTAAGCCAGTATTTTAATAGTGCATAGAATCATTATGTGGGGTTCACGCACAGGAATTGTTTGTAGCTTTGCCTTGATTGCGTCAAGTTTAAAACAATTGGCTTTGGCATAGTAGTACACAATAAATAAGGCTCAGCTATGTACCTATTGACCAATCGGCATACTCTACGGACGGCGCGTCTTCTTCCTGCCTCGGTATTGGTCGGTCAACTCGTTCGTCAGTCGCACACGTGATGGTTAACTGGTGCACTGCATTTTGCACCTTAATACTATTCCCCATTAGTCTGGTTTAGTTTGAATCGTTCCTATGGCAATAACGTTGTCCTTGTTTGTGTAGCCGGAGATTTACGCGCCTTATAAAATGTGTACTACTCTAATTATTTCGATTCTATCTGCAACTATTATTCTATCTGTTTTAATGTACATATTGAGACTGACTTTGGTTATTTATTATATCACCGCTTTTGCATATAGTTCCTATGCGTGAACGTTTTTACAAGTGTAGATGGTCGCACAAATTGTCCTGTAACATTTTCGAAGCCATATTTTGTACATTGCCAGTATACATACATATATAACGTACATACTTCCATGTGTTAGTGTGTAAGTATTAATGCATTTTGATGTGTACCATTTGTATTGTATTTTTAATATTTGGAAATGCCTAAAAGTAATGTTTTAGCGATGAATTCAGTATGGTCATCGTGTAAGATATTTTATGCTGTTATTTTTTCTCTCATTTGTAACTTGGATAACGTTAGATTCAGACCCGTTTGCTTGCTCATCTCGTCCATTCCATTTAAAAGATATTTGTCTAAATATTTATTGTCTTGTGATTGTACTGGTAAATAATTCAACGTCATACTTACAATTAATTATAACAGATGTATATTTTAATTAAGAACAAATACAGAATTTCAATGTTAAATACATGGATGAATAAAAATACTGACGGACTGTCAATAATACATAAAGATGTGTCTCCAAAGTGACAGCTGCCGTTTAATGTAATTTTGACAAATATTTTTTGTCTTCAATTTTTAGTGTTTTAAACTAAAAATATGTAATGGAATTGTTCATTTACCTATGTCACGTAATTTCTGGATTGTTTTCCTTTTGTTCACTGCGGTTTTTGCAACACAGGCCATGCTCTATTGTCACACAGGTCATGCTCTATTGTCACACAGGCCATGCTCATTGTTTTCCTAACATAATTTATGGCTTTGTTGACATATGCCGTCAAATATCCTTATATTTTGTGGTTTTCCATACAAAACTGGCCGGATTTTCACACTTTTGATGTTAGCGAGACTCCGTCCGTATTTTTTTATACGTCCATGCTAAAATATAACTTTAATAAGAGCAAGCACACGGGTAAAAATAATGTCGCTTCATAATGTAAAGTACGCGACGATGTATGTATTAACCCATTGAACGCCGGGAATCCAGACATAATAGAAAATCTATTGTGTCTGGCACCTTAAGGCGTCATTGGCGGTCAAAGGGTTAAAATTTTCCAGTAAGGAATAAAAAGCTTGTACATGACCTATTTAAATATATTTTAAAGTCGTTACTCGTTGCGTATGTTATTTAATGCAATTTCCAGCCCGCTCCATTCCAACTTGATCTTGACGTTCGAATATTTGCTAAGTATTATATTTTCGTTATATATCCGAACGTAGGATCGAATGTGAATCGTCACTCGGCTTTATATTGTGTATAGTTTTGAGACTCTCAGTGGTTTAATGGCAATTATTATTATTTAAATTGTTCCTACTTTTTAAACCTTTATAATTGAATAAAAATATCTTAGCACGTTATATTTGATTTTGGCAATATTTGTTTCTAAAATAAAGAAACAAATCGACCCATCTGGTGTAATGGTTGAGACATTGGCTATTACACCAAGGTTCTGGGTTTAATCTCTGGGCAGTACAATTTTTTTTTATGCAGAATACGTCTGTCGAAAATCGTCGTAATCGTATGTTAAATATGTATGCAGTCACAAAAAAGTATATAAGTATGTTTATTAATTATTTAGTATCCATATTACAGGCTAATGCTAAGTTTGTGGCTAAATAGCGCTGTGTGAATGTCAGTGGATATTTATATTTTTTATTAACAAAAAATCAGAAAATTACGGCATTTGTTAACATTGTTTTTATTTGTTGTTGTCTAATAAGGCCGAGAGACGCAGAGCATGCTCAAGGGTTATGGAGTTCATGTACAGTGACGAGAAATCTATCGTAGGGGGCGCCACTCGGGCAACAACAAAATGGCGATTCATGTATTTCATTCTAACATCATATCTCTTATAAGTAATTATTATCAATTTAAATATGCTTATTTTTTAATAAAGCTATGATAATGTGTTTACATTAGAAAAGAATAACTCGTAATTGGTATAATTATAGTGATGGCACTATTCTCAAGAATCACAGTATTTGGTTTGGGACCGTTTGGTTTGAATAGTTATAATACTTTAAGTTCAAAAAGTCCTAGATCCATTCACTATTCGCCCGGTGTAGCGGGTAAAAGACAACGAGCCAATAGTTTAACAAAAACATTACACAATTGAAATTAGACTTTCTTTCGTAATCCACTTTTGGACTCAGGCCTTCCCCGTTCTGCGCCAGAGATCCCCGTCCTCCGCTTTCCTCATCCAGCCTCCACAAGTGATCCTTCTTTTCAGCATATTTAGGTTACATTTCAAAAATGCAAGGTTGTCTTATTATGAGCCTTTTTCTATATTCTAGGGATGTGATATAAAGATCATTGGATGTCTAATTAGATGATGATTTGTTTGAATTATCAAAGTATCTTTTTGTGTCAAGTGGGGCCCTTGCGATCGATATCTCGCCGGAAACACGTTAATCATTTAAGATAAAATGTACTTTTCACCGAATTTTTGTATGAATTTATATATGTATTATAGAGGGACATACCTGTATCATACTCATCGATGCATTTCGACTAAGTGTATTGAGATAATGTGTTGTGTCGCGGGTGATTCGTTCTCGGTACAAGCTTCATAGTGTATTGTAAACTTAGCTTTCTTGATACTGTTAGTCGTTATTGCAGTATTTTGGTGCAAATATTATTATTAAATAAGCGTATTCATAAATAAATTGACTCCGATATAGAGTTGTTGGTTTTATTTTTCTTATCCTATTGGATCTGACATTAAAATCCGCCAATTTTTTTTTTATATAAGTATTTTCTCTACTTCTTAACAATTTTACACATTTACCAACTCATTTTGGGACTGTCGTCTATAATTGACTAAACTGTAGTTGATTAGCTTTGAAATAAAACAAAAAATACAACTCGATATTAAATTATCTATTTAATCTCAATATATAAATATCAGTCAACACAAACATACAAGTTACCAACAAAGCACCATACAGACTTAATGACTCAATAAGAGCCTAAACGTTACCATTAATTAATGTTGGCAACACTGAACGCCAGGAATCCAGATACAATGGAATATCTGTTGTTTCTGACACCTTTATTAGAGTTCAAAGAGTTAATAGGAAGTAAACACATTCAATCAATTAAAATCCAGGAATAAATACGGGAAAATAGTCATTTAAAAATGACTGAAATCAATCTTGAAATTAAATAAAACAAGCTATGTTTGAGATTGTAAGGTATGTTAGGACTATTAACGCCAATATTCATAGAATATGAAAACTGCCATAGTGAAAAGGTAGCATATCATTACATTTAAGCTTAGCTTAAACCAATTGTAGTCTACTTCTAGATCTCTCGACCATTTTCCGCATGAATTCTCACACAAAATTTTACACGACTGCTTGTTTTTTCTTCACATTGTTCTTATCAACATAAATCCTTTGGAACAACACAAACTTTCCGCTTTGTATGCTTTTAGGCTCATGTATCGCGTCTTTTATAGTCCACGAGGGTCTTTCACAGTCCACCCAGTTTCTGCTATCCTTAGGTATTTGTAGTTTATCCAATAATTTTCCAGACATCTCTGGTATTATGGGCTGAAGAATAATGGCGCATATTCTGAGAGTTTCCATTGTAATGTGTAGCACGACGTCCAGTTGTTTTTGATTCTCTATCTTCTTTTTTAATTCCCACGGCTTCTGGGTTTCGAAGTATAAGTTTGCTGCGTGGAGACAGTGCATCACTTCGTCTACTGCTTTGTAGAACTGATAGTTGGCGTAGTGTTGGTAGCAGATTTCTGTTGGCAGATAAGAATAGTTTTAGTTGAAATACAAACTTGTTTTCTACAAAAATTAGTTCCTATTAAAGTCTTCGAATTGATGTCATGCATCATTATTACTAGAGAATATAGGACCCATAACAAATTAAAATATTAGCTTTGGGAAGAAGTTTATGTTGGGCCGAGCCAATGTAGTTTTATGAGCAGTTTAGCATGAATGTAAATTTGCATCGCATCTAGTTTATTAATTAAAATTACCCCAATCGGATCATGTTCAAAATTAAAATTCTTTCATTACTTTGACTTTTATGTGTTGTTTTTTTCCTTTTTTAAAGTTGACAAAGCGCTCAGGTGAATCATCTATTCGTGTGTCTACCCATAAAATAAAAATTGAAAGAGAGATTACTAATTGCATATGGTAGCTTTCAGTAGCAGCTTACATTTAGTTCAGCCGATGAGTTAATTTGTTAGCTATAGGTAAAAATCTATATAACAATCCAAAAAAACTTTTCAAACTAATTTAGTAGAAAATAGTATTTTTAGTATAAACATGAAAACCATTTCCATGCTTTTGTAGAAATTAGTAAACCATGTAGAAACCCAAATGTATTAAACACAAATTTAGTAGAAAATGGTAGTTTATTAAAATATTTTTATAGTTTTCCTTACCTGGCAAGGTCTCCACACGGGCCATAAGGACCGAGGCACTTTCCAAAGACACAGCGGCGTGTAGCGGCGGCCTCTCCGCGCGAGGGTTAAGTGCAGCCCCGCAACACCGACTGGCGAGGTTGCCGAGCGTGTCCGCCAATTCAGAATTGCATACGTTTATCAACTTCGTTTCACTGTAATCTGCGACAAAAACATTAGACTTCCGTGAACAGATGGCCGCTGGAGCAGGCGAGTTCTGGAGTGAAAAGCACTTTTTTTTAATAATACCAAGTGAACAGGACGGTCAGGACGTTCACCTGATGGTAAGTGATACGCCTGACCATGACAGCGGCATTGAAGGAGACCACCAACGGATAGACAATTATTATTCTCCAGCAATTCCGCACTACGCCCGTCATCTGAGACAACAGATGTTAGGTTTCTTATACCCGGTAATTTAACTAGTTTCAGTGCCCTCATCCCGAAACATAAAAGTGCATAACACTCCTGTTTCCCGGGACGATATCTGGTACTGCGGTGGTACCTAGACGACTCAGTATCGAGTCTACCGCCAGTAAATAAATATATATGCCGTTTGTTTCATAAATAATTACATATATGTTGTTTGTTTCACAAATAAATATATGCTGTTTGTTTCACAAATACATATAAGCTGTTTGTTTCACAAATACATATAAGCTGTTTGTTTCACAAATACATATAAGCTGTTTGTTTCACAAATACATATAAGCTGTTTGTTTCACAAATACATATAAGCTGTTTGTTTCACAAATACATATAAGCTGTTTGTTTCACAAATACATATAAGCTGTTTGTTTCGCAAATACATATAAGCTGTTTGTTTCACAAATACATATAAGCTGTTTGTTTCACAAATACATATAAGCTGTTGTTTCGCAAATATAAGCTGTTTGTTTCACAAATACATATAAGCTGTTTGTTTCACAAATACATATAAGCTGTTTGTTTCACAAATACATATAAGCTGTTTGTTTCGCAAATAAATACTTATGCTGTTTGTTTAACAAATAAAAATATAAGCTTACTCACTGGCATCGCTAGCCATAGTGGCCTCCCAGCAGCAAGTACCTAAGTCCCTCCGGCGGGGCGGGCACCCCTCTAGGGAGACCACGTTCCCTACAGACTTGGACATCTTCGCGCCCTCACGGTCCAGTGGGAGTGGCACACGACGCGACGGGGCGGGTGCCATTGCACCGCCATGAGGAAAGCCGGCCAGTACAGCCCGTGGAATCTGGCGATTAAATAAATAAATGTCCACTGACATTCACACAGCGCCATCTAGCCCCAAGTTAAGCGTGAAGCCGTATTATGGGTACTAAACAACAGATAAACATACTTTTATATATTTTTTTTTGTGAATACATATTATACATTGAAAATACCCAGACCATTACAAAAAGACAGTTCATGCACACAAATGTTTGTACTGCCCGGGGATCGAACCCAGAACCCCTGGGTCCACGTCTCAACCGCTACACCAAATGGGTCGTCAAAGGTAAAGTCAGTAAAAGACAGACATACAGACACATTCACATTTATAATATTAGTATGGATAGAAGAGCGTAGGTCGCTGAATGCTGTGGACTGTTGCCTTTCTACGGGCGCAGGATCAAATCCCGCCACATGCCAATATGTATTAAATTTTCGATATTATATGTACGTTATCCGACGCTCTTACGGTGAAGGAAAACATCGTCAGGAAACCTGCGCACGCCTGCGAAGAGAGATTCAAAGGTTGTGCGTGAAGTCGGCCAATCCGACTATACACCTTATACGGTAGGCTCGTGCCCTCGGTGGGG
Organism: Leucinodes orbonalis; assembly: GCA_019425675.1. Lineage (NCBI taxonomy): Eukaryota > Metazoa > Arthropoda > Insecta > Lepidoptera > Crambidae > Leucinodes > Leucinodes orbonalis. The sequence goes on along the minus strand of PQWD01001478.1, from coordinate 29,746 downwards.
ACGATTATTGAGTTGATGATGATGACACACATAGCGCCATCTAGTCCCAAACTAACCATGTAGCATGTAATATGGGTACTAAACAACGGATAAACATACTTTAAAAAAATACATACATATTATACATAGAAAACACCCAGACCAATACAGACATGTTCATGCACACAAATGTTTGCTACACCAAATGGTAGTCAAAATAAAGTAAGGACAAACAGGCACACTTTCACACTTATATTAGTATGGATTAATTCTACTTGAGTATGTCCTTGCGACGACATGTACGTCGACCGGCCACGGTCTGCCGCGAGCCATGAAGGCGTCCTCGTCGGGTACCCCACCGCCGTCAGATAGTTCACCAACAGCCGTCCAGCCACGTAGATGCTTTGCTCCGGTCATTTGGTACCTGCATCCATCGAGGATAATATAGATGACATGGCGTAGATACACTGGAGCAAGTTGGGCGTTTGCCCCACCCTGGCTCTAACATATTAAACAAATAAAAAATTGGCCAAGCGCGAGTCGGACTCGCCCTGGAGGGTTCCGCAGTAACAAGTAACACAAAATAAAATAATTTTATTTACTTAGGCACCTACTACAGCTTCAATATGAAACAATTGTGGTTCACCGTTTATGACGTGTAAAAAAAAAGACACACCAGAAATCGTTCAAACTAAATTCGTTGTTCGATTGATGGTCACCTACATCATACTTATTTTATTTATCATCCCCATAGTTTAGAAATTAGACATTTTTTACAACTTTGGAAGTGTCTCTCGCGCAGACTATTCAATTTATAATAAAATGATATTAGAAACCTCGATATCATTTTTCAAGAGCTGCACATTGATACCCCACACGGGAATGTACGATGAAAAAAAACTTTGAGTTTCAGTTAAAAAAACCAGTTATGTTATGGTCAGGTGTAACATTTACTATCAGGTAAGCGTCCTGACCGTCCTCTACAGTTTGTTACAAAAATTGTTGTCCCACTCTAGGACACTCTTAAGGTTATTGCATAACTTTTCTGCGCTTACCACTTGTTCGAAAAAAGATCTCATCATTATTACAGCCTAAAATATCCACTGCTAAACGTCATCATCATCATTGCAGCCTAATTATGTCCACTGCTGAACGAAGGCCTCCCCTAATGATTTCCACGCGGACCGATCCCTTGCAGTTGACATCCATCTGCTACCCGCCACCTTAACCAGATCATCCGTCCATCTGGTTAGGGGTCGACCTACACTTCGCTTTCCGTTACGTGGACGCCACTCGAGTACCTTTCCGCCCCATCGGCCATCGGTTCTACACACTATGTGCCCTGCTAAACGTAGGCCTCCCCTAATGATTTACACCGCGGACCAATCCCTAGCAGTTAAGAGTTAGTACTAAAGCTTAAGTTACAATAAAAATAAGCTCATACTTTTTCGGTAGGTACCAAGAGCTATTAGTGGAGGCCTGTGTCTATACAGCTACGGACAATGGAATCAATGTCTGTACCTTACTTATTACTAAGTCTAAACTATGTCAAAAACAAAATCCATTTTATCAATTTAGGATTACAATAAATACTTATGAACGTCAAAACACAAATAAAAATACAATCTGAAAACATATAAATGAATAAATAAGTAAATCATAATATTAACTTGAAAAAAAAACGCTTCTATGATTTTGACTTGTTGAGAACGAAGCACCGAGAAAATTCATCAGTACAGCCTTTTTAAACAATGATTTCATTTAGTAATAGCCTTTTAAAAATTCATCATCAGCTTATCAAACGTCCCCACTGAGGGGCACGAGCCTACCGTATAGGGTGATTGGGCCTTAGTGGTCACGCGGGTCCGTGCGGATTGACGACTTCACGCACAACCTTTGAATCTCTTCGCAGGCGTGCGTAGGTTTCCTTACAATGTTTTCCATTACCGTAAGAGCGTCGGATAACGTACATATAATTTCGAAAATTCGAATTCACATTGGTACGTGGCCGCATTTGAACCTCAGCCCTCCCGATAGGAGGGCCACAGTCCACACCATTGAGCCACCGACGCTCTTTAATTTTCAAAATTAATGATAACCAACCTTAATCGCCCAATGCACCCTGGAAGATGGTCGGCTCACTGATATATCAGGTAAGTACGCATCATTGTCCAATTGTTCTAGAAGTTGCTTTTTGAATTTAACAGGTGTTATGACGCCATCTAAAAAAGATTTTAGTCTTTTAAAAACAGAGAAGTCAGACGAGCTGGCGGCCCATCCGATGGAAAACGGTAACCGCCGCTCATGGACAACTGCAATGCTAAGGGCAAAACCATGTCGCTGCCTATCAGAGGAAAGGGCTCTCTTTATACCTCGTTTGAAGAAGGACATGTCGTAGTGAAACCGTGGCTGAAAACTAATTACATAAACTATTTAGAATAGGGAGGTTAGGTAACTAAATTATTTCGGTGAAGCACAAACCAATGCGAATTTCTGTATAACCTCTGCATTCTTTTGAAGACCCATGTGGGGAATTGGTCGAGACGTCGGCTACTACACCAAGAGTTCCGGGTTCAATTCCTGGGCATAACAAACATTTGTGTTCATGTACATATCGCACGTTTAATAGTAAACTGACCGAATAGTTTTCGTCAAAATTGAGCGGAAGGCTTCTCTTAGCGCCTTTTAATATTTCACAAACTTCATTCATATTTGACCAACTGGCTCCAATTTTGATGTTTCGGTTTTTCCCATTAAGCTGTTTCTCAATGTCTTTGCCAGAACACCGACTCATCTCATTTTGCGTCAGGTATTTGAACAGTGAAGGTGTTACGGTTTACTGAAACGAAGACCGAATACGTTTTGAGATTGTTTACTTCCAAACTTCATGGTAAGTTCTCATTTTATTATTTGTAGTAATATGACCAAATATGAATTTAGTCTGTCTTTGTCTTATTTTATTGTCACATTTTAAGACTTATTGATGATTTAGCCATTTAACCACAAAAAACTATCGTATTTTTAGTAACCAATTGTTTTTTAGGTGAGTTTTCTATTAAATATTACAAATGAATCCCCTTGACACTATTTTTATTACAAAATGAGTCACTGTATTACTCAAACTCGTAGCGGTTTCTATGACACACTAGAACATTAGTCTTTATCGTAGTAAAGGTTTGAATGAGACCATGTAGTTTTTTTACAAATTGCATTTTCAGTCACTTTTGTCTAAATATTATTGGAATTTGATACAGTTTTCATAATCTACAATATAAATTTAAACTTTTTAGGATAACGTCAAGATCCAAAAGAATAGAAGACATAGTGCAGGCACAAGGACAAACACCCCCGGTGCAACAAACATGAGATATTTTATGGGAAACTGAAGACATTAAGTTTCACGTACCCCACTAAGGCGCCATTATGCGCTGAATTATATATATGACTTTAAGACCCTGGACTGGTCTGAACGAGGAGTCAACGTCAATGGAGAGTACATTTCGCATCTGCGTTTTACGGACGATATCGTAATCGCGGCAGAGTCATCGGAAGAGCTTGCTGAGATGCTAAACAGCCTAAATGAATCTTCCCGACGAGTTGGGCTTGCATTAATATGGACAAGACGAAAGTGATGTTCAATAATCGTGTCATGCCAAATCGATATGCGTCGATGGCGTCACTCTCGAGGTTGTGCGGGAGTATGTCTGCCTGGGCCAAACCATCCAACCTGGCCGGAATTGTTTTGAGAGGGAGGCTATTAGGATTTAGTTAGGCTGGGTGACATTCGGTAAACTTCTTTATATCTTAACGTCAACGATTCCGCAATGCTAAAAGACGAAAGGCATACGCAGCTGAGACATGGACACTGACTGCGGGATTTCACAAGTTCAAAGTCACTCGACGCGCAATGGAGCACGCTATGCTTGGGGCCTCTCTTAGGGATAAGATCAGAAATGATTTAATCCGTAAGAGAACTAAAGTTACCGACATAGCCGCCGGATCAGCAAGTTGAAGTGGCAGTGGGCTGGTCACGTATGTCGCAGAACCGATGGCCGTTGGAGCAGACGAGTTCTGGAGTGGAGACCGCGTCTTGTCAAGCGTAGCATAGGACGCCCGCCGGTCAGATGGACCGATGTCTTGCGAAAGGTCGCTGGTGGAGGCTGCATGAGGAAAGCGGAGGACCGTGATATCTAGCGCAAAATGGGGGAGACCTATGTCCAGCATTGAACTGCGATAGGATGAAGAGAAGAGAAAACCTATAACCCGTGGCAAGAATCACATGCTATTCAATAACGGACAGCCAAAAATTACAGAAGAAGCCAGAGTTCTTGACTTCACTGAAAATGGTTTAGCATATTATGCTAAAAGAGAGGAGGAAGAAAAGGCGGGAACAGAGAGAAGATAACGCAAGCGTAATGATGTAGAATGGAAACAAAATAAAGCAAAAGCCTGAGGAAATCAGGAAACACCTACAAAGAACAAGAAAAACATAGTGATTGTTGTAATATGTTGCATTTAGTATTGGTTTAATTAGTTTTTATTTTCTAATGTGAAGAAACTTTTTTGTCAGATGATTAAACTACATACCTACTGTTGATTTTAGTTACGAAGATGTTTTTAATGATTAAAAGTCTAAAGTCAAAACCGTATTTAATTTATTTTGCAATAAACGGGCTAAAAAATAAATTGGGTCTATAAATCTACATCAAACTTTTGTAATAAATAGGCTAATTATAAATTGAGTCCATACAATCATATATTTTTTTAATAATACATGGACTAATTAACAAATAACACGCCTACTCAAAAACAATTTTGTTATGTATTTAAAAGGAAAAGGACCTTATGATCGATGCTTAATTTTCAAACATTTTATTTTGTACATTATAATTGGTTTACATACAAATAAAGTTGTATACAGTCACATATAACTCTTTGGTTTTCAAAGAAAATTATAAAAACCAACTTTTAGTTACCAGTATTAGTTTTATTGCCAAACAAAGCGACAAACTCCATGATTACAAAACGTTTTTGGCGATTTCCCTAAAACTGTGTTTTTTGAGTTAGGTCAGTATATTATTAAACGTGCGATATGTTTGTAATGGTGGTGTCTATACATATATGTGTATTTACAATATTTACAATATATATATAATATATATATATATATATATAAATATATATATATTATATATATATATATATATATATATATATAGAATGTTTATCCATTATTTAGTACCCATACTACAGGTTTACGCTGGCGCTGTGTGAATGTCAGTGGATATTTATTTATTTTATTATGATTTGTCACCAGACACTTACCAGTTTTGAGCCAGTCCTGCAAGTGGGTTTTGAAGGCGCTCAGTCGGAACATGTAGTTGGTTTCCTCTGTCACTACACGGTGGCCCGACTCCGAAGATACTTTCACCTGGTAAATATTGCAGATTTTAATGTGAGGATCCATGATACCTCGTGCCATGGGATGAATCTGATGTTTCTATTGATTGATGTGTTTTGAAATAGTGTAGTCGCGGTAGTATCGTGATACTATTGATTTCAAAATTCAGTCATACTAACGATAGGGCCATCGAAACTATCGATCCCTGACGATGCTATCGACAGTATCGATTGGTAAAAATAAGCAACACTATTGCTAAAGATCAATAGTATCGACACGCGTCGATATATCATAGATAGTATCGATAGAATAAATTTTATGACACGACCGATTGTCGATACTACCGATAGTATTCAAAGTCAAATATTGATAGCCAAACTATCGATAGTTCTGCAACTCTATTTTGAAATGGAGTTTAGGAGTGAGGACCGCGACTAGGACCAATAAATTGCGAAAGGTCGCTTATGGAGGCTGGATGAGGAAAGCGGAGGACCGGGATATCTGGCGCAAAATGGGGGAGACCTATGTCCAGCAGTGGACTACGATAGGTTGAAGTGAGAGAAAAAAAAAGAGATCATATGTTTACCTTTTCCCCGTTGATAATTTCATCCTTCGTATGAGACTCCGGCACGAAAGCTTCATCGTTCACACTGTACCATCCGCTGTATTTGATTTGTATATGTAATCCTTTTTCACCAGTTTTTTCTGCAAATAAAAAAAACGATTGTTTCAATAAATATTTCCATGCAGTTTTGCACGATCGAGATCTCTTACGGAGAAGGAAACATCGTGACTAAACCTGCGCACGAAACTTTGGACGAAACGGAACAGACTGAAGGAAAACACTTGCCAAAGTTATTTTTAACGAAAGTGTCCCTTAAAATACTGGGAATGTTAATTTTTCTTATGATTTTTTGTGATTTCTAGGTGTCTCAGTAAAAGTACATTTATCTAATAATTAAAACTTTGCATAAATATAAAAACAGTTGGTCTGGGTGTTTCTATGTATAATATGTATGTTTTTACAATAAAAATGTATATAAGTATGTTATCCGTTGTTTAGTACTCATAATACAGGCTTCACGCTTAACTTGGGCTAAATAGCGCTGTGAATGTAGTGATATTTATTTATTTATGCCACGGCCTCACAGAACACCGGCGGCAAACAACGCTTTGCATTTTGCCGAATGAGTAAGTTAAGCAAAGACCATAATCCCCTTCCTGCCTGTACTTCCATTTTAATTAAAGGTTGGCAACGCACGTGTCTTCTCAATCGAATTTGGAGTTGCGAGTGTCCCTGGGTGGATCGCTTACCATCAGGTCCTCATTTGCCTATGAAAAGAAAACTTTAAATAAACAGGAACTTCTACTGTATAATATTAACTAATATTACTAGGTGGTAGACCCGGCACTGAGACTTCTAGGTAAATACCGCCGAAGTGCCAGATATCGTCCCGTGAAATAGAAGTTATGCAGTTTTGCGTGTCGGGATGAAGGCACTGTAGCTCGTGAAATTACCTGGTGTAGGATACCTAACATCTGTTGTCTCGGGAGACGTGCTCACTGCGGCATTGTGTCTCTCAGTTGTTGGTCGCCTTCAATGCCGTTCTGTCATGGTCAGGCGTATCACTCACCTTCAGGTGAGCGTCCTAACCGTCCTGTACACTTCTTAACAAAAAAAAAAATCGAAAAATGTCTAACAAAAGGAACATATTTTTTAGGAACAGATATTAGCTCAGTCGGATTGTTAGGCAATATCATAATTTTATGCATAAAATAGAAGCATTACTTAGAAACACGTTAAGTGTACACATTACACTTGACCTATACCTACAGGTAATAATTCCATGTTTTTCACATATACCTAATATTCGCGTACATGTGTAAATTTTCGCGTGTAACAATATTCATACGACATTAGCCTACACAACATGACAAGTTAGATAATCAGCTTTGCATCGTCAGACTGGAATCATCATCATCATGAGCACATTATACGTCCCTCAAGGGGTCCCTAGGGGTACAAGCCTATAGGGTGTACAGACTAGAATACAATTGTTAATTCCCTATTCCGTCCGCGGGTGCCGGAAGTGGCAGCTTGGGAACAACACATTTAGTAAAGCACTCTCTGTACATCATCATCAGCTCATTAACGTCCCCACCGAGGGGCAGAGCCTACCCGTATAGGGTGGATAAAAATTTAGTCATCCAAGCACCCAGTCCTTATTGGACGACTTCTGGTAGCTCATGGTGTGGATTGCCTTCCGATTTGGAGGGTGTTTTTTCGAATTTTGATATTACATGTATGTTTATCCGACACTCTTATGGTGAAGGAAAACATCACAAGGAAACCTGCGCACGCCTACACGTTTATGATGGTAAGAGTATCGCTTACCATCAGTTGAACTGTCTTCTCGTTTAGCCACCTATAAAGTAAAAAATAAGACATAAAATATACCCAAAAATGCTTCACAGCCATCTTGTGCCGCCTCTCGGTGGTCCTAACATAGTCTGTGAAGTCCACATTGAAGTCCTTAAACATTTCTTATATTCCTCCGATATGCTGGTGCAGTATTCAGCAGGGGAGGTTCGCTTGGCCGCTGCTTGCTGGATCTTTGTGCCATGTTCATCTGTCCCTAAAAAAATATATTTTATTGTAATTCAAATCCTTAGTTCATGATCAGCTCATTAAACATCCCCACCGATCCTTCACCATAAGAGCATCAGATAATGTACTTATAATTTAGAAAATTTAAAATCACATTGGTATGTGGTGGGATTGAACCTCAGCCCTCCGGGTAGTCGGATAATAGTACACACCATTAAGCCACCGATACATAAGCACACCGCTCAATAATATTATTTCTCATTTATTTTGTAAAATGTTACCATAAATCTGAATGTATTAGGTTCCTATAAAACATTCCATAATATGAGTAGAATAGGTTGAATGGATTCAAATGATTGAAAATTTACCCTGTATTGTCAATATCCCCATATGGGTTCAGGACAGTTTTCTTTTTGGGTTTACCATTTGCCTAGGCATTGCTTGCTTTCACAGCTATACTAGGCAAGTAGCTAGCACAGATAGAGCCTTAAGTGGTGGGAAGCCATCTCTTAAGGCTCTATCTGTGCTAGCTACTTGTACTGTTTATTGTAGTGGTGGATTTTAAACATATTTTACAATTAAAGTATGCTAAATTTTATACAAAATGATGCTTACCTGTACTAAATATAATATTGCAATCTGGATTTGTTAACTTCTCAAACCTCTGGATAGCATCTGCCACAACCGCTGAATATAAATGACCCAAATGTGGTGCTACAATAAAAAAATATATAACAATTCTTAACTAAAGAGTAGTGACAGACAACATGAAGCTGAAACTGGCAGAAAATTCTAGCAGAAAAAATGTGATGGTCGGGTACGAAAAGGACTTGGTCCTGTTTTAATAGAATATGTTAAAAAATGTTTGTAATTTTTGCATGTTGCAGTCAAGGTTATAAATGAAAGCAGCCTTTTTAGGAAACAAGTCTTTTTTAGTCCTTGACCATCGCATTTTTCCGTTACAATTTTCTGCCGGTTTCAGCCTCATACAGACAACCATGGTAAGCCAGGCTTATGAAAAGAAAAATTTTCCACATATTCACAGTAACAGTGCTATTTTCACATGACCAAGCTGTGTAGAGGAGACCTGTATCATGAACAGCGAAACTTTTAAGACATTTTATGTAAAAACTCAGTTCTATGTTTATAGACTAAATTGACTGTAGTTTTAATGACCTAGACACGAATCTAGTAAATGTGAAAGATAGAAGCTGATGAGAACCATGAACATAGTAACTTTAATTAATAGTAAGAATAGTAAAATAATTACTAATTATAAAACTTACGGCATTGACATAAAATATTGGAGTAGTAACATAGAACGGCCGCTTGTGAATTGTCGAGGAAAGTAACCGCAGTTATTCGCATTTTTAAACTTATTAGAACTGCTAAGTCAGGTTATAATTATTAAAAATTAATGACAGATTCCTTTTAAGAAACTCAAAAATTTGATATCAATTTGTCATCATATTACAATGTATGAATTAATGAATATAAACGTTAATTATTCGATTTTGTGAATACTTTTCACTATATTCCGTAGAGCTCTTCTGTAGATCATTTGACATTTGTTGACATCTGTTATCAGTATCACTTGACGTTTCAACGGGACCTAGCTTTTCAATTAAAGCATACCATAAAAAAATATTGGATGGTTTGACCATCTACTTTACTAAAATGAAGAATAATTTGCTGCCATTCTTTCAGTGAATTGGTGTAAACTTACATATATAATCACATATGTGAATTGTTATTTATTGAGATCATAAGCGATCTGTTTAAGTAATAGCAATATAATTTCTTTGTAGATTTTAAAAAAGTTATAAGATATAACTCTTCAAAATGAAAAGCACACAATCTGCTTTAAATTACTTTGCTATAAGATTAATACTTCTAGTAGTGGTTATTAAATTAATCAATGAACCAATGTATCTGTCATTTGTATGTTGTGATTTGAGCTTGTTGTGTCATAAATTATTTTACGAAAAAAAATTATCTAATATCAGAACATTGCAATTGAACTAATTATGTCCCAAGGAAAAGTGATTTTAATGGCCTGTGGGAGTTTTAGTCCTCCTACTTACATGCATTTGCGAATGTTTGGTAAGTTTGTGGATCTAAAAAAACTGTGTAATGCCAATATTATTCGCTTATCTTGCATAATTTTACTTGTGAGGTCACAGTAACTATATTTATTTGCTACTATTGATGTTTTCTCATACAATTTTGGGTAGATTAAGTTTTTATTTGAAAGTGCGCAAGTTGACCTAAGTTGCCGACAATTGGATTTTTTTTTCCAGAAATCGCACGAGATTACATACATTCTTCAGGATTGGCTACAGTGGTAGGTGGCATAGTGTCTCCGGTTCATGATGCATACGGGAAAAGGATTTAGTGGCAGCTCATCATAGGTATTTCTTCAAATTGTCCTGTTGAACCAACTTTAGGTTGTTTCAGTTTTTCCAAATTGGAAAAAAAAAGAAAAACTAGACACCTATTATATGATACCCTTCTTTACAATCCCCACAGTCAATCCTACAGATAGCCAGGTAATATGATTTTGCGGGCCTCAAGCCAAAAAGGAGTATTAAAAAACATTTTTTAACCACACTGATTGTTACTAAATTTATCAATACACAACCTTATTTTTTATTGTCACATAAATATAAACACCAATTTAAATACATATGTAATTTTTTTAATGTACTTACAATCAAAGACAACATATTATGTTTTTATTGAAAGTGATGATTTTCTTATATGCGCCTTTAGCTTGAAGCCCGTGATTTATTGGCAGCAGTCATTGCTTATTTTTTAAAATACTTTTAGGAAATACATACAGCTAATAAGAATAAAATATGAGATATGGGAATAATCCTATATGATGAATGGGTATATAAACAGATTTTATCTACATTATAATTAAAGACGAAGTTTGTTGACCCTCATGGTGGGCTACGGACCAATCTTTCCATAGCTACGGCTGATGTCCATTATGAATGACATCATTGATTGATTGGATGAAAACACACACATTTCTTGTAGTTGTTGTTTTCCCTCCTTCTGCTGAGTTACAGATAAGAATGACTATAAAATATTGTATTATTCTCTAGACCATGAAATAGTAATTGTGATGTTAAGTTTTAAGTCTAAAGTTATTGTCTAAAGAAAACCAATATAAGTACTTATTTTCATGACTGTTTGTATTGGTCTGGGTGTTTTAATGTTAATATGTATTTATTTATATAAGTATATTTATCCATTGTTTAGTACCCATCTTACAGGCTAAATGCTTAGTTTGGGACTTGATGGTCCCATGAAGATGTGAGTGAATATTATTAATTTTATTTATAAATAGCATATAGAATGTAGGCCTTCTAATTTCACCGTACTGGTGGGAAGCTATATGCATCTAATGGTAACGTTTTAGAGGTGGCTGTCCAATTTAGACCACCAAGCCACTGACACTCTATCTATTACATGTAAACAAAATAGGCGTGTCTTATGTTATTGTTTTAAGCATAATATGAATATAAACAGTACATACGCCAAAATATTTTTTTTTGTATGTCTGTTTGTTCTGGGTAAACTCGGGACTTTTTTTGGCAGGTAGCTGATGTATTAAAAAAAATTTAGACTACTTTTATTTTAGAAAAATAAAGCAATGTTTCACCGCGGGAGACCGTGGGGAACAGCTACTACTCTATCGCAGTCCACTGCTGGACATAGGTCTCCCACAATTTGCGCCAGATATCCCGGTCCTCCGGTTTCCTCATCCAGCCTCCGCCAGCGACCCCTCGCAAGTCGTGAGCTAATTGGTAATAAATTGCCAAGTCCCAATTGTTGTTACAGGATAGCCATGTTGAAGTTAGCCCTGCGATCTTCGGCGTGGGTGAAGGTGTCGGAATGGGAAACGCAGCAGTCCGGATGGACCCGGACGAGGGTGTCGTTGCAGTACCATCAGGTGATATCGAATACCGGTTTTCATTATCGACGCAACAACGCAGTGGCGTGCACTCCATATCTTTACTAATATATAAAGCTGAAGAGTTTGTTTGTTGAACGCGCTAATCTCAGGAACTACTGGTTCGATTTGAAAAATTCTTTCAGTGTTAGATAGCTTATTTATCGAGGAAGGCTATAGCTATATATCATCACGCTACGAGTAAAGAAGCGGAGCAGCAATGAAGAATGTTTCAAAATCGGGGGTATTTTTTCATACTTGGAGCTTTCGCTGCGTACGCTGAGTAAACGGTTAAAGTTTCACAAAAGTCATGTATAAGAGTATTGTTCTCCTTTTAAAGGTCTACAAAAAAGCGCGACAGCATATGTCTATCTTTTAAGGTTAGCTTACTATAACATATTTTTTGCAAATTCTGAAATTTACCCGAAACCTTTAAAGTTGGAGGAGGGGAAATCCTATGTATAGTGATAAATGTAAGTACCGTGTTATCCGAATTTAATGCGAGCGAAGCCGCGGGCAAAAGCTAGTATGCAAATAAGCGGTAAATACCCTGTGTTCTCCAACAAACAGAAAATCGCCATCATATAAGATCTCTTCTTATTTTCCTTACATCTGACGATATGCAGTCATAACAGTGCTCATTTTGTGAGAAAAGGAATTCAAATGATTGCTTTTGCAATTCATATCATTCACTTTGCATACCCTGTTCATAATCTTTGTGCACGCCACTGCAAGAACAAATGTAGAAGGTGTTGTGTGTCGTGTGCGTGCAAGTGTGTGTGTGTGTGTGTGTGTGTGTGTGTGAATGTGTGTGTGAGGCACTGGACTAGCGTGGTGGGTTACAGCCCAATCTTCCCTTAGCTTGAAGGCCTGTGCCCTGCAGTGGGCCGTTATAGGCTGATGATGAATAAATAACATTGACTTTAACTCAGTACATTTTATATTACAGGACACAATAAACGGGTACATATCCCCCCTATCTCCACTGGATCCAGACCCCCCCTCCTGGCTGCCGGACGACGTGTTAAACGTGAACAGCATCGATGAGCCGGACAACCTGATGGAGAAGATGAACAACGGAGTCGCTGGCAAGGTCACTGTCAAGTTGTTGTGCGGCGCTGACCTTTTGGAGTCGTTCGCCACGCCTGGGCTGTGGTCCGATGAAGATGTGAGTATGATTAGACTTGTGATCTGTCTGATGATGAATATTTGTTTATTAATGCCTGTGAATGCTGAAACGTAACCATGACACATGTTGTTGTTTCTTGACGTATTTATAATGTATTGTGGACTATTTGGTGACGTTTTATTATTATTATCGTAGTAAGGTTCAAATCAAGCCACGTACCAATGTGTTTTCGAATTTTCGAAATTATATGTACGTTATCCGACGCTCTTATAGTGAAGGAAAACATCGTGAGGAAACCTGTGCACGCCTGCGAAGAGATTCATAGGTTGTGTGTGAAGTCGTCCAACCCGTACTGGGCCCGCGTGGACGACTAAGACCTAAACCTATACGGGTGGGCTCGTGCCACTCGGTGGGACGTTTAATGAGCTGATGATGATGATGAATGTTACAAGACAGATCTATATTTTCCTGTTGTTAATTATCTTCAACAACTGCGAATTGACCGTCCCTGTCACCTATGTCATACAAAACACACAAAAGTAACTTTCACTATGCATAGGGAGCGTTCAAGTAATACGTAACGCAATTTGGGTCTCGTAAAACGTTACGATGCGTTACAGGGACGGAGGGGGCTTGCTTATAACACGTTACGTAACATTGTTTTTTTTTTTAAATAGAAAATTAGGGAATCAAAGCTTCAAAATTGGCAACCCTTTCATTTACGTTTTACGGTGAATCCCTTGATGTATTTATTAGTCTGGTCGTCATTTTTTATTTGTTCTCGCAAGTTGGCAAACCTTTTTGTTTATATTTCACTAGGAATGCCTAGATTGTATTGTAAATAAAATCTGTAACATACTTTTTGCGACTATAGGGTAAAAATGGTCATTTGAGTGTTACGTAACGTTTAGAGAGTGGGAGGGGAGTACAGCAAAACGTTACGGTGCGTTACAAGGGGAGGAGGGGGGGTCAAAAATCTTCAAAAATTGCGTTACGTAATACTTGAACGCTCCCATACCTGTGGGATACGAACCCAAGATCCCCAGATTAGCAGCTAACTAAAGTGACGTCTATATAATTTTAATGATTACAGAACCCTAGAACTATCATATTCAATTGTGTACGATGACAGACATCCGAATATACAAGAAATGTGTGTGTACGATTATTATTAGACGATCCATTTGGTGTAATGGTGGTGGTGTAATAGCTGACATCTCAAATGTCGGCTATTACACCAAGGGTTCCGGGTTCGATAACCGGGCTGTACAAACATTTGTGTGCATGAACATGTCTGTCTTGGTGTTTTCAATGTACAAATTGTATATGCCAATTTTTGTTTAGTACCCTTATGTGTACAAGCTTCACGTTTAACTTGGGGCTAGATGGCGCTGTGTGAATATATTTATTATCATAAAATTTCAGTTGGAGACAATAGTCGGTCGCATGGGTTGGTGGTTGTGACGCGTGCGGGCAGCGATCCCGGTCGGTTCATTTACGAGTCGGACATGCTTTACAAACATAGGGTATGTTTACACTTATTTATTGTACGATCTTCCTTGAATAGAGGAAAAAAAAACATTTATTTGTAACAAATTGCCACTTCAACTTGCTGATCCGGCTGTTGTCAGCGACTTTAGTTCAAACTCAAAATATTTGTCAAATGAAACTTTTACAGATACTTTTGAATCTACAAATATTATTTTTTCATTTTTTATGACTCTACCACCGGTTCGGAATGAGGATTTTCGAGTAGAACCGGCAAGAATATCTATCTACTCTTTTAAACTTTTTATATCTTTGGTTACAGTGTTTTGAATTACGTAACTTTATAATATTTTATTACAATGATTTTGATACTGGACACTATGTGCAAGACCACACATCTTTATCCGATAAATATCCGTCCATTGTGTAGTAAACTTTCTTCATGAGGATTTTTATATGCTTTAAATCTAGCTTTATGCCTCTTTTAACAAATTATTTTCCTACTTCACTTACTCTAAGATTTAGAACAGCAAGTTTGTTTTTGTTTCCGGTATTAATATTTTGTGACATTTTTAGTAAACAAATGAAGATTTTTATAGACAAATTAGATTCAGGTAAATATATTGAGATGCTACTGTTGAAATATCTATGTCGAGTTCTCTAACGAGTAATCTAATTTATTCATATGTCTATAAGAATCAATAGAATTTAAGGTGCTTATATTTTTAATTTATTTGTAGTTTGTGTGTGTTTGTATTTTTATTTAATTATTAGTACACACTTGTCAACTTTTCTTACTTTCTTTTATTTTGTTTTGGCAAGCTGGAAGATATTTCATTGTGAAATAAGCTTTGCGTTTGTACATACTTTTCCTGGGTTCATTGTGTTTTGTCTTGTCTGTGTGTGTTAAGTAATTAATTCGCATGTCCCCAGAACAACGTGACAATGGTGACGAACTATGTGGCGAATGAAGTGAGCTCGACAGTTATACGGCGGCTTGTGAGGCGATGCGAGAGCGCCAAATATCTGACAGATGATGCGGTGATCGCGTATATACGACAGCATAGACTGTACGGGGCCACTCCTGGGTTCACGTGAGTGTTTAATTTATTTATTGACTACCCATTTGGTGTAATGGTTGAGACGTCGGATACTACACCAAAAGTTCCGGGCTCAATCCCCGGGCAGTACAAACATTTGTGTGCACGAACATGTCTGTTTGTAATGGCCTGGGTGTTTTCTATGTATAATATGTATGTATTTACAAAAAAAATTATATAAGTATGTTTATCCGTTGTTTGGTACCCATAATACAGGCTTCACGTTTAACTTGGGGCTAGATGGCGCTGTGTGAATGTCAGTGGATATTTATTTATTATTATTATTTATATGTCTGTTTGTATTGCTCTGTGTCAACAAAAAAACTATATTAGTAAGTATGTTTATCCATGTCGCTTACCACCGGTTGAGCGAACAGTCTACCCCGTTAAATAATGACAAAAAATGTTTTTTTTTTTCTAAGAAAAACAGAACTCGATCTTTCTTTTGGCACATACAACTGTAGTCCTATTTCCTTTTATACGCTAAGTTTCTTTAACTTTATCTCAAGTTGACATTGTATATTATTTATATAATATATAAGTATAAATAAATTAACATAAAGTACAAATTATACAGTGTTAACTAACAAGAGTTCTCTTCCGCACGCCTACACGGAAACAGTGAGTATAACGTTCTTAATGATATCCTCGCGAATTACGAGAAACGATCGCCGCAAGACATCGTTATGGCCTCCCCGGAAGAAACCAGCTTCAAGAACATCCTAATCTCAATCAGAGACAAACCATCCATTGTCGACGAGACTGTCACGGTGAAACGAGCGAAGAAAACCAACTTCCTCATGCCCAACACCGCCACGGACTCAGTGAGCCCTGTGGTGAACGCAATAAAGCCGAAAATCGCGTACGTCGACAAAGTGCCACCGAGCTATGTGCCCGGAAAAGCGGTGAAGATTGTCAGTGACGTCACTCACCACTCTATCAAGGACGAGAAGGTAAGTCTAGGGGAGTCGACTTACAGGTCCTTGGACAGCTACCTATCGAAGGACGATGCTGATTTCGATATATATAAACGTAGAGTTAGCGAGAGTAATGTAGAAAAGAATTTGAACATAGACAACGTAATTAAGAAGCGATGCTCGTCCACGATAAGGAAATTGAAACCGGACGAAATGAAAAAGAGCAAGTCGGAAGTGAGCAAGTTGTGTGATAAAATGAAAAGTATAAAGTTGAAGGATAGAGATAGCAATAGGAATTATAAGACGAGGAGTTGTAATGATATTGTCAGGTTGATATTGACGAAGCATGGGATTCATGTTATAAGTGATACGGAAGCTATTGTGTAGGCTTTTGGATTTACTACGGAAAAAATACAAAATTAATTCCCGTGTAGATTACATAAGAACTTCCTGTTGTGCCAATCGATTCAAACAGACATTTCGCAGCTTTCATATTATAGGGGCACAATTCGAAAAACATGATTGTTGGGAACGTTTGAAGATTCTTGAGCGCTTCTGTTATCACAAAATCAGTCATAAATAAATGTAAACATTAATTGTAAAATAATATAATATTATAAGAGTATGTCCGTTAGTTATGAATTACTTATCGCATATTGAGTTTATCCCAGCATTATTAAAACGATACACTTTTCGGAAATATGAAAAAGGTATAAACTAAGTTTTCGCGGCTTCATTGCACGTTTTGACTCTTTCTATCAAGAGCGTCATGGAGATGTGTTGATTTTGGCCCGTTTAAAAGTTAACTCAAAAACGCTAATTTTCGAGGTGTGCCCCCATGGTTTGAAAGGTGCTATTTGTAAGTATCGAGTTTGAAGTGTTTTAATAAACTTGTCTATGGAATTCGTTTAAGAGAAATCTTGAAGGTTCCCTTCAAGGTTTCCATTCTATTCGCAAATATGTTGTCATTTATATAGGACGAATTCAAAATGACCCCTTTGTTCATAGTCAAATAACATGTCAAAGGCAATCGCATTTTGAATTGTTAAAATGATACCAATTGTGTAGTTCTTATTTTGATATAGTTTATTCCTCGTTTCAATAGTTATAAAGTGTTGAATTTTGAAGAATTGACCCATTATATTGGCTTTAGTTTGTACTTATGTACCAACAAAGTCCTGTTGAGACGAATCATAAAGTAGTAAACAAAATGTTAAATGACCATAGACATTGGGACTGACCCTAGACTACATTTTATAGCGAATTTATGACTAGTTTTATAGTTACGAAATATAGTCTACTTTTCTATATTTGCTAAAGAAAATAAAAATACATGTGCAATATGATTTAAAATTAATACAATTTTCAAAATGCTCAAAGGCAATTGTATTCTTTAATGTGAACGTAGTCGAGTAAAGATAAAAATAAAAACGATGCTGAATTTATGTATTAACACTTATTTGCTGGTTTAGCAAACTTTTTTCTGTCAAATAAAGAAAAGCAGAAGCATAGTACGTATTTAGCTCTTTCTACAGTATTGTTAGTACCAAAATAAATGTAAGATTTTCGAAGTATCGTAGACTGCTTTGTTCAGTATTAATTGGTGATTAACCAGACTATACATAAATTTATGATGTAACTAGAACTTGATACTATAATGCAGTGAAAGCTAAGTCTATCAATTTAAAAATAAGATTTAAAGTTTCTAAGAAACAGTATTCGGAAGGCACAAAATTTAAAATGTATGTAAGTATTAAATTAATAATTGAAATAATGAATTTCAAATTCTGTTAACGAGTATTACAAATAATAAAAAAATTGTTCTTTAATATATTTTTTGAAAATCAAAAATATTTTTCTTTCTTTTTAATGACGGAATTTTTGAAATAATGTTATTCCAAGAAAGTCTTATAACCAAATTAGGAATTCTCTACTGCCAACTTCTGTATATGGGATAATATAAACATTTTTGGGGAAATAATGGCTTCCAATATAAATAAATAATTTAAAAAAAATGTCTGATAAAAACTGTAATAATTTTATAGTAATAATTTAGTAATTTCATTTTATTTTCTTTTTTGAAATTTTTCTTTTTGCGATATACCGTTTTGAGATGAATAAAATTCAAAAATAACACATGACTATTCAGTCGGTGTCAAAAGTGTCTTAATTAGACAACCATATGAAGAAAACAGAAGTAAAATCTAGTTCAGCAAAGTTAGTACTTGAATCTGATTTAAAAATGAAATAGACTCTATACAATACAAAACAACAGAAATTCAACGAATTTTTAAAATACATAACTCTAAAGTCAGGTTTGTTGGGCTAGTTCTTTATTTTTAGTAAAAAAGGACATTTATTCATTTATCTTCTATTTTTATATTGTAATTTATTTTGCAGACTGTTTTAAGAATTTCTAATAATTCCAATATTATTAATGAATCATAAAATAGTGTTAGGTGCACAAAATATTTTTAAAACTTATAAATAAATTTTCTTATGTCAGTAACCTTTCTAATAATTAATATGAAATTTTTATATAAAATGAAAAAATATAAAAAATATATTTAAATTAAATTATAAAATCCTAACCCACATAAAGGACTTGTCGATGTTAAATGTAGAGTTTAGTAAATAATTATCATAGATTAATTTATGTAGACTCACAATTCTTGTTATGATCGAATAAACCTCTAACATAGAAGAACAGTATGGACTTTGGGCAGGCAAGTAATTTTCTAACACTTAAACTTACTTAATAGACTAACGCCATGTGAAAAGTGGTTGGTAGAGGCTGGATGAGAAACGCAGGATAGGTAATTTGACGATTCAAAAGTATCTGTTAAATATTAATTTGAATAAAGAAATTTGAAGTTTGAGAGGGATCTAATTTCGAAACAATGGGGTTGATTTAATCAAAAATAATATATGGTTTCATCATCATCATCATTACAGCCTAATTATGTCCACTGCTGAACGAAGGCCTCCCTAATGATTTCCACGCGGACCTACCTTGCAGTTGACATCCATCTGCTACCGCCACCTTAACCAGATCATCCGTCCATCTGGTTAGGGGTCGGCCTACGCTTCGCTTTCCGTTACGTGGATGCCGCTCGAGAACCTATATATGGTTTACATGACTATGAAATCTTACAACGAAATTTAGTTTGAACGATTTCTGGTGTGTAGTTTTTTATACGTCATAAACGATGAATTTTATTTTATGTTACTCGCGCTTGGCCAAGTTTTTGTTTATTTATTAAAGCACATTATTTCATCTTGAATTTAACTTGTAAGTTTATGATCTTACAGTCTGCGCCATTGTCCATAAGGTTAATAAAAAGCTCAATGTATACTTCCTTTGAAATGTTTAATGTAAATAGTTGTATTACACATAATTCATTGAAGAGAGATATTAGACGTATAGACATTTATACTACTTATACATTTATATTTATGCCGATCTTTATACACCTTCTGTGATAGTGTTTTCGAACCCTTTATAAACGGTCTTCTGTAATTATGATTGTTGAAGTCACTTTTTGTTTGTTTACATTTTTAGTTCAAGTTAATGTCAATAGATGGCGTTATCTGTACAATACATCACGCTAGCATTTGAGTTCTTAATTTTCCCTAGGTAGAATGCAGTGTGACATTTAAATATACGCTTCATACAGTCCATTGGTTTTATTTTTACACAACTAGTACAACATTATTCATGGTCTTAATCGAGTCGGATTTAAGAGCTATTTTCAAGTGCACAGTGGAAACACTGAACCAGTGCTCGCAGTGGATTGCTGCAACAAACCGAGCACGTGGTAGGAGGCGCAGTTCGTGAGACACGAGCTGATTCGGCAGGCTGGAGCACCTTTTTGGCTGGAGCAAAAGGAGGACAACGGGACTTCAAGACTTGATGTTACCACAAATCAAGAAGGATATATATGCAATCTGTGTGTGAGTGAAGTGTTGACCCGTGAGTACTTTAATTAATAATATTGAAGCAAATTTTAAACTTATATCAACGAATTTATTAACATAGAAATTTCTCAAGAAAAGTAAAGGCAGTTTGCGACTTAGAGAATTTTAAACTGTAGATTTTAGAACTTAGAATAATTTTAGTTAGTAAAGTAGGGACTTAGAATTATAAGCGAAAAAACGGAGGTACGGGGAATCCATGCCCAATTTTCTTTAGGATTTCAAACACTTGTAAAATTTTCAAAAACTAAATTTCGGACTTTAATTTGAAACTTGTTTTTCTATTCAAATTGAATTTTATTTTGTTATCTTTGTTTATTTAGTACAGCATGTCAGCTATGGAATCTTTGATTAACTACCAAGATGATATTTCATCCAGAATATCTAAAGCTAAAATAAACTTTAAAAAAGTCACCCAAGGAGCGCTTAACCAAAGATTACATAGATGGCAGATTAGAAGCATTAAATGAAATGTGGGCAGAATTCAAAAAGGGACATAAAGAGTTAATGCAAAATACGGATCCCAAATTGTTAAAAGCAACAACTTATGTAGTTGAGGATGTGTACGAAATAACAGAAGAAGTGTTTTTAGAGTACAAAGGTGAGTTGAATAAAGCTTTATTTACTTTTCCAAAAAATCCAATAGAACATTTGTCTAAAGCTTATCCGCCCCAATCCCAAATTAAGTTACCTGAAATTCATATTCCGAAATTTGGAGGTAATTACACGGAATGGATTACTTTCAGAGATCTTTTTGTTTCTATGATACATAAAAATCAATCTCTTGACAACGTTCAACGTCTACAATATTTAAAGGGATATTTGACAGGGGAGGCGGAACAGCTTATAAGATATATTCCTGTGTCCGATGCTAATTACGAGCATTGTTGGTATCTTTTAGAGCAAAGATACAGTAATAATAAAAAATATCTCGCGCATAACATATTAAAACGATTTTTAAGTCAGAAAAATGCTTCTACTGTATCAGCGAGCATATTAAAAGAATTTATTGATACAACCTCAGAATGTTTGAGTGCATTAACCAATTTAGGAATAGATGTGTCTACGTGGGATATTATTATTATACACTTGTTAAGTTTAAAACTAGATCCCGAGACACGTAAGGAATGGGAGCTGCATATTGCAAAAACTGTAGCTACTGATTGTTTACCTACATATGAACAATTAAAAGATTTTTTGTATGATAGATTTAGGGCTTTTGAATGTATAGAAACGAAACATGTTAGCAAACAGGCTTTTTCTAATTTACGTACTACTCAGAATATTAGTCATACTAAGGTTTTACACACGACTAATTTTCAAAAATTATCTTGTGAATTTTGTGGTGAAGAACATAAACTATGCTTTTGTAAAAAGTTTGCTAATTTAGAATATGAAAATAAACGTGATTTTGTAATTAAAAACAGAATATGTTTTAACTGTTTGGGTAGCAACCATGGTGTACAATTTTGCCGAACACCCATTAATTGCAGAGTTTGCAAGAGGCGTCATCATTCTTTGCTTCATCCAATGAATGTCACGTCTTCGACTGTTGGTTCAGGTTTTGTAGGTCAAGCAGTTGAAGACGTCTCGGGGAAGGTCAATGAGGTTAAGGGTTTACAAAGGATTCGCATCCAGTCGAGACTGCGAATCATATGGCTTGTTGTTCTAAAAGTGAGAACAGCCATGTGTTATTGCCAACAGCATTAGTTGATGTTAAGGCCAGAACAGGTCAATATCAGGTAGTAAGGGCATTATTAGACCAGGGCTCTCAAGCGTCGTTTGTGACCGAGGCTACAATACAAAATTTGGGATTGAAGAAAATTTCTATGACAAATATGATTTCGGGCTTAGGTGGTGAGACAACTCCTATGATGTCAAGATCTATGGTTATACTGAAACTCAAGTCAAGGTTAGATCCGAGTTTTGAGATTGAAGTGAAGGCGTTTGTTCTCAACAGGATAACTTCACACTTACCAGGGCAAACAGTGTCTTTGGATGGTTGGGCCGAATTATCTCAAATTTACTTTGCTGATCCATATTTTGATGTACCGAACAAAATTGATATTCTTCTTGGAGCAGAAATATACTGTCAGATATTGAAGGATGGCGTGTTTCGCGGACCTATGGGTTCACCAGTGGCACAGTGCACCACTCTTGGTTGGGTATTGTCTGGACCTGTAAATACAGCTACGAATGAAAATCGCGTTAAAGTTTTGCATACGTGTGTAGAGCACTTTGATTT
The DNA here is from genome assembly GCA_019425675.1 of Leucinodes orbonalis. Classification (NCBI taxonomy): domain Eukaryota; kingdom Metazoa; phylum Arthropoda; class Insecta; order Lepidoptera; family Crambidae; genus Leucinodes; species Leucinodes orbonalis. Next base: position 6,940 of record PQWD01001478.1, on the reverse strand, counting down.
AAAACGCTTTTGGGAGATAGAATCGGAAACTTCAATTACTTCAAATATGCTAACAGCAGAAGAACAAAGATGTGAAGACATCTTCGCAGCAACCACTTGTCGCGACGCAGAAGGAAGATACGTTGTTAAATTGCCATTTCGCGAAGAGATGCCTTCCTGTAAATATGGTGAATCACGTGAAATTGCAATTAGAAGATTCAAAGGATTAGAAAGAAGATTTGCAGCGGACATAAATCTAAAGGAAAGGTATACCGAGGTAATCAATGAATTCTTACAGCTAGATCACATGAGATTAATTCAGGAACCTGATGAAGGTAAAAAGGAAGCAGTGTACTTACCCCATCACCCAGTTATAAGAGAAGATAAAACAACTACCAAAGTCCGAGTAGTTTTTGACGCATCCTGCAAAAATAAAAATGGAGTGTCATTAAATGATACTTTATTAGTTGGGCCGACATTACAACCAGACTTACGTCATGTAATCATGAACTGGAGGAGATATCCTATCTGTATCGTAGCGGACATCGTCAAAATGTATCGCATGGTTAGAGTGACGGAAAAAGATTGTGACTATCAACGAATAGTTTGGCGAAGTAATCCAGAAGATGAAATTCGTGATTATAAATTACTCACAGTCACTTTTGGCACAGCGTCGGCACCGTATTTAGCTGTTAAGGTTCTTAATCAAACTGCGATTGATTACAAGGACAAATATTCCACAGCTGCAGAAAGAGTAGCAAGGGAATTTTACGTAGATGACCTTATGAGTGGATGTGAAACCGTACAAGAAGGAAAAGAGCTTATTAAGGAAATGAACCTACTTTTAAAAGAAGGTGGATTTACACTTCAAAAATGGTCAAGCAATAATGACGAGCTACTACGAGTGCTAATTCAAAAAGAAACGGAAAAAAGGGGAGAGATGTATAAGGACGAAGAAGATAAAGAAAACCGGAACTTGGAAACAAAATTAAATGATGTAATAAAAATATTAGGGCTTACCTGGAACAGGATTAATGATCAATTTCAGTACTCGGTGACTTTGCCGCCGCTGTCAGCACCTGTAACAAAAAGAAAAATTATATCTGATGTATCACGACTCTTCGATCCTTTAGGATGGATAGCACCTTGCATCATAAAAGCAAAGATATTCATTCAGCGATTGTGGATAGCAGGAACGGGATGGGATGAAGAACCTCCCAAAGATATACTAGATGACTGGAATACTTACCGCAATGAGTTAGGACACTTAGCCGAGTTTCGTATCCAACGATGGTTATTCATTCGAACAGATGATATTGTGGTGGAGTTGCATGGTTTTTCGGATGCATCTAATATTGCTTACTCGGCTGCTGTTTATTTACGCGTAATTGATGCATCAGGTGACATTCACGTCACGCTAGTTAGTGCCAAAACAAGGGTTGCCCCGGTAAAACAAATAAGCATACCGCGTTTGGAGTTGTGTGGGGCTGTTTTGGTTGCCAAGTTGTTGGTAGAGATTGCGGAAATATTGAACATTCCAAAAGGTAATTTAAGAGCTTGGACAGACTCTACAATAGTGCTCGCCTGGTTGAGCAAACATGCCAGGACTTGGAAAACATTTGTGGCAAATAGAGTGGCGGAGATTCATACAATTTTAGAATCTTCTCAGTGGGCACATGTGTCCACTAAGGAGAACCCTGCAGATTGTGCATCTCGGGGCGTGAGCGCTGCAGATTTAATTCAGCTGGACACATGGAAGTTTGGTCCAAAGTTTTTAGGTGAACCGATTCTTACTTACACGAAATTGAAAAACAATGATACCCAAGAAGAAATATCTCTTAAGGTTCATATAGGTACGGAGCAATCAATTTTAGAAAAGTATTCTTCGCTGTCTAGGTTAGTCCGAGTCGTAGCGCGTTGCAGACGGTTTATTACTCGAAAGAAAATAATCTCGCATAACGTTAACTGTCTTAGTGCATTTGAAATAGAAGAAGCTTTGAATACCTGTGTAAGGTTAGCTCAAGCCACAGAGTACTACATTAAAATTAAAGATGTTTGGACAAATTACATCGAAGCAAAGTAAAATATTGTCATTAACCCCTTTTTGGACGACAATGGTTGCTTAGAGTGGGTGGAAGAATTTCAAAATCACAAGAAGCCGAATCGACGAAACATCCAGTGATATTGCCACATCAATCAGCCTTGTCAAGACTGATAATTGCTGATGCTCACCTAAAAACATTACATGGTGCTTACGTTTAGTAACCAATTACGTGAGGTCAGGGTACTGGATTGTTGCTTGTAAAAATTTAGTCAAACAACATATTCGCAAATGTGTCAAGTGCATTCGTTACAAGGCAAAAATAAAAACTCAGCTCATGGGATCTTTACCGTCAGTTAGAATCACACCAGCTAGGGCTTTTATTAACAGCGGTGTAGACTACGCAGGTCCTATAATGCTGAGAACTTCGAAGGGTAGAGGACACAAAGCACATAAAGGTTATATTTGCTTGTTTGTGTGCATGGTAACAAAGGCAGTGCACTTAGAAGTTGTGAGTGACCTAACGTCTAGGGGATTTTTAGAAGCATTCAAACGATTTGTTGCAAGGCGCGGTCGCTGTGCTAACTTATATAGCGACAATGGTACAAATTTTGTAGGTGCGTCAAGAGAATTGCAAGATTTGTTTAATGCTGAAAGGTCAAATATGGTCCAAGAAATAGTCGATGCTTTAGCTATACAAGGAACAAAGTGGCATTTTATACCGCCTCGGGCGCCCAATTTTGGAGGGTTATGGGAGGGAGGTATTAAATCGACTAAGTACCATATAAAACGTATAATCGGGGAGTCAACATTGACCTACGAAGAAATGGCAACACTTTTAGCGCAAATAGAGGCTTGTTTAAATTCACGGCCTTTAACAATAATCAATAATGATCCGGAAGAGCCTATTCCCATTACTCCTGGTCACTTTTTGATAGGAGAACCCCTATTGACAGTGCCTGAAGTAAACTATGACAACTCACAGTTGAATTCATTGAGAAGATGGCAAGTAACACAAGCGATGCTTCAGAACTTTTGGCGACGGTGGTCCTCGGAATATTTAACGAATCTTATGCATAGATATAAATGGGCTTATACAATTCCTGAGCCGGCAGTCGGGGATGTTGTTTTGGTGAAGGAGGATGATCTGCCTCCTAGTAGGTGGTTGTTTGGCAAGGTTCTAGAGAAGCACCCCGGAACTGATGGGATCACTAGAGTAGTATCGTTGAAATGTAAAAACTGTATCATAAAACGACCTACCTCTAAAATTTGTATTTTACCGATTACTGAGTAAGATTTGTTTGCTTTGGTTAGATTAGTTTTTTAAAATTGTTATACTATGACGTAATGGTGGGCGGTTGAGAAGGACATTCTGTCCTTGGTGGGCGGAATGTTGAAGTCACTTTTTGTTTGTTTACATTTTTAGTTCAAGTTAATGTCAATAGATGGCGTTATCTGTACAATACATCACGCTAGCATTTGAGTTCTTAATTTTCCCTAGGTAGAATGCAGTGTGACATTTAAATATACGCTTCATACAGTCCATTGGTTTTATTTTTACACAACTAGTACAACAATATTCAATGATTGTTATAATAGATTGCTTTAAAAGTACATAATGCGACCTGAACAGTTATTATTAATAATATTATATTGCCTTGTTATAATAATATATTTCAAATTTTTATTTAACATGTTGAAGACGCTATGCGATTGTATTTTGCGAATACTTCAATTATTAAAGAAACTAACTTGTTAAGTTGCATTGTACAAATAAGTTATACCTACTTTCCTACTTATAATATATTAATTGCTATTATATCTACATTAATGTAACATTTACTATAGAATATAACTTAGAAAATATAATTGTTTCCAATATAATTACTTATATAAAATAGCTTGTATAACCTAGTATTATTTGTTGACACGCCTTGCGTGTAGTCTGCCACCATAAACGAACTCACCAGGCGTGTTATATTTTTTTTATAAAAACCCCTATTATATTTTTTTTATAAAAAAAGCAACATTTTGTTTTTTTCTTTTTTGTTGGTAGGTCTTGTTTATTATGTCGACTGTCTAATTTCGCATTTCTTTATTAACATATTTTTAAGCAACATTTGCCTAGATGATTTCTAGACGATTCTAATGCAAGACATTAGACTTGATTTTTAAAGTTTAAGATACTACCATAATAATTGATGAACGGTTTATTAAGCCAATTATAATTGTGTGTTTATTTTTTTAACTACATTGAACAGGTGACTAGAATTTTAGTGTCGTGTAGCTCTGGCATTAGAAAATCTTTTAATTCTTAAGTAGATATTAGATTAGTTTCTTGTTGTAATGTCTTAAATTTTATATTTTACCTTTAGTATTTTTATTTCAATAACTGGATTTGATATGGTTTATTTCTGGCTTTCTATAATCTTATTCATTTGTTGTTGATGTTTTGTCAGTGTACCTTTTTATAAAGTGGAAGATTATGAAACGTTGCAAAGCCGGTTATATTCATATTTCCTATGAAAGCGATTCAGTATAAATCTTTTGAAAGTCTAGTAGGCGTTATGGTCCTGCCTATCACGAAACTATATTATAGGCAGGACTAATGGTCTCCCCCAAGAATCATAATCTTTCGCTTCACTAGAAAATCCTTTCTTGAAACCTGTGCTATAAACAAATTAGTTAAACTTTAGTATTGTTTTATGTACTGGTAACACAAACAGTTATTTATTTATTGCATTATCTGTTTGAGATAAACTCATTTTGTTTCAATTGATTGGATAGCAGCTAATCCATTATGAAAGATGTTACATCTATTTTTAAATATTAATTTATCTTATTGTCACAAGTTACCAACTACACAAGAGCGTCGGTGGCTCAATGGTGTGGACTGTCCCCCCCTACCAGGTGGGGCTGAGGTTCAAATCCCGCCACGTACCAATGTAATTTCGAGTTTTTGAAATGAAATGTACGTTATTCGGACAACATCGTGAGGAAACCTTCATGCACGCCTGCGAAGTAATTCAAAGGTTGTGTGTGAAGTCGTCCAATCCGCACTGGGCCCGCGTGGACGACTAAGGCCTAATCACCCTATATGGGTAGGCTCGTGCCCCTCGGTGGGGACGTTTATGAGCTGATGATGACCAACTACATCAGTACAGTGTCAGTAGCAGCTTACGTTTTGTTTTAAGGAAGCCGGACTTTCCAAATAAGCCCAAAATTAATTCAGTACTTGCTATCTAAAGCCTGTATTTTAGAACGAGCCTTAACGATGATCTTTAATTTAATTGAGTTAGAAAGAGATAGCGCTATACGATGAATCTAGACACAATACAAAATTTATTGTCTGGCGCCTTAAGGCGTCATCACATATTTCAATATGTGAAGTTTATAGCCAGGTTTCGAGTTGCTCGTGTCCCCATCCCTTGCTAACGTTGCGTGTGTGTGCGTAGGGAGGCTGTCGCCCGCTGTAGCTGAGGTGTTGCGCGCGCGCCGACTCGCCGTAGAAACGGCGCGCCGCTGCGCCACACGTCCGTTGTGTTTGACGTACCCATAGCGAATGGACTGTTGTGGGCGTATGTAGAGACCTCTTATCGGTGGCGTTATTTTTATTTACAGAGTTATTTAGAGCGCTATTTTGTTTTAAAATAAGAAAGAAAGAAAATTGTTTATTTGGTGCACCATATTTACAAATACAATCAAATTCTATAACTGAATATTACAGTAAAAAATTTGAAATAAATACCGAAAAGGCATGTACATGCAACATCAGCATGGTGTCGCGGCACGAAAACGTACCGAAACGGTGATCTTCCGTAGATGCATAAGCTATACTGTTTCGGCTTAAGCTAAGATACATCAATGTTAAGTTTAAAATTTTTCGTATTTTTTATCGTTAACCGCCGCTGACTGATATATTCAACAGAAAAATATTTTTTCTATTGTGTTGGGAATCATCGAGGTCAAAAGTTTCATAGTAAATATAGGGTGATCACTAGGTTATAAGTGCCACCCCCTCTACCTACGCCCATGACTGATAAATTAATAAATTGTGATCGGTTTTACCTCTAATCAAATGTGATTACAGGACAAACCGTCTCCGATGAACTGAGATATACGTGCTGTGTGGTAGAATTCACCACTATGAAAAAGAAATAAGTTTATAATTGACATTTTGATTGTATAAAAATAGTACTAGCGCGTTCGCTTTATTATTATCTTTATTTGTGATATTGTTACACATTTTGGTATAGCTCAATTCATTATTTATAATATACCGAGGCTAATGGACAAAATTGGAATAAATATTTTTTAATATCACATTAAAATATGAAACAAGGTCTGTTTTAAAATATCTTATAATGTTAACAAGCTATAAAAATATTCTATAATGTAAACAAATTATAAAAATATTTTATAATGTTAACTTTTCTCAAAACACCTCACAAACAATTAACCAAAGACAAAATAAAGCTCGAACGGATAGTAAGAATGAAGTTTCTATCAGCTCTTTAATTAAACTAATAATACAAATAAGTGCAATGGAATCCTTAGCCGCGGTTTTCATATGGTATTCTTCTTTTAACAATAATGGCAACCAAATACTAGATCATTATCAATAAAAATATCTTAGTAAATAATTTAATTGAAACAGTTTGTTTACAAAACTACATTTTATTTATATTTGTTTATCAATTTGTTAAAATACACAAAGCCGTGTGCATACTCAACGGCAACATGTCTCACACTAGCATTTTAATTGCATATAGCTTTACTATGATGTAGTTCCATTATACAGCGTCGATAGACGATCTTGTCTAGATTATTATAAATGGCTTAAATGGTGGACGAATTAATATTTTTGGATGAAGTTTTATAATGTTGAATACTTATACGTACTGCTTTAGTTTGTCTGGA